>JASVER010000080.1:3757031-3949161 GCA_030449065.1 Oceanodroma leucorhoa | reverse complement strand
AATCCAACATATCTGGCATCTACAACTATAGTACCAACCAGCAACGCTACACTTAGCATCAAATGCAAGGCATCATTAGAGTTTGAGAAACAATCTGGCTAGTAGGAATACTTAAAAGAAAAACCAACAAAAGTCTGCTTGCTGTGGGCAATAACCTTCTGTTGATAGAGCTGCACAGAAAGCTCATGCTGTAAGGGTAAGATTCAGAATATTCTGAATGCAGCAAAATAGGTGTGGTCCAGCTGTGTAAGGTACCTCTGCATCCATGCTGTCTGCTTCTGCAGCAAGTGTGTTGAGGGCAAGCCCCAGAGCACGCTGCGTGGGTCTGTAATGGAACAGCCCCAGCCAGCTGCCTGGTGTGCTCTCTCAGGTGTACGGCTATGCAGAAGTCTGATTCTTTCTTAACTCATACAAAACTCCTCTCTGYAAAATCTCGGTGCTTGTGCTTTGCTTTGGTTGCAAGTTGTTAATAGCAGGCGTATATTTTTTGTAAGAGCAGAAGAAAATGAACAAAAGGCTTTAATGAAGTAGAAGGAGTGGCAGACTCTCACCTAGTTTTAGCCATCCGAAAATGAAGTATTTAGCTAGTCGTAGATCTTTTCAGAGCTTAGGTAACGGGCCTTGCTTGGAAGGGCATGGTGCATGTTTTAAATGTGACTGGGAGATGTAAAGCGGATGAAGACTGGCAGCAAGAAGAGAGTGGCAGGTAACGCAGAGGCTGGCAGGGCGTGCAAACGGTGCAGTTCTCAGTGGCAGGTCTGTGCTGCTGACTAGCTAGTCCTACCTCTGCACTGTTAAAAGCAGTAGCAGCAGTGGCTCTCTGCAGCTGGAACCTGTTCCAGTAGTCCTGAGTATGACAATAGTTGGCATGTCTAATTATTGCGTATTAAAAACCAGCTTTGTAACAGTGAGAAGATGTGGCCTGTGGTCTTCAGGCTTCGTCAGTTCTGTTTGCTGCAGAGAGCATGGGACTTTGCTTAGCTCTACACTGGTCCAATGCTTAGCTAACCTCTTTGCAGGTACGTGGGAAACATGTGAATGCAAGCACTTACAGCCACTATTGGTGTAGTGACTCACATAAATGCCCTTAAGTCAGTCATAAGCACTGCTCTCTCGTCCTAAAATACTTTGGTTGAGATTTATCAAGGTCCAAGGTGTTAGGCACATGAGGAATCAGGGAAGAACCCTAAGTATTTTGAGAGAACGTCCTCCAGATCGTACTTTCTACCTTACCTTTCAGCAAAGCATGAAATGGTCTTAAAGAAGTGATTGGGATGTTCCCAAACAGCGTGAGAATCTCATCAGCTCTTAAAATAGTGAGGCCACACCTGGAGTACTGTGCCCAGTTCTGGGCTCTCCAGTAGAAGAGAAACATGGGCATAATGAAGGGAGTCCAGTGAAGGGCCACAAAGATGATGAAGGGACTGGAGCATCTCTCCTACAAGGAAAGGCTGAGAGAGCTGGGACTGTTCAGCCTGGAGAAGAGAAGGCTCAGGGGGGACCTCATCAATGTATATGAATACCTGAAGGGAGGATGCAAAGAGGATGAAGCCAGACTCTTTTCAGTGGTGCCCAGTGACAGGACAAGAGGCAATCGGCACAAACTGAAACACAGGAGGTTCCTTCTCACCATCAGGAAACACTTTTTGACTCTGAGGGTGACCAAACACTGGCACAGGTTGCCCAGGGAGGTTGTGGAGTTTCCATCCTTGGAGATATTCATAAGCCGTCTGGAAATGGTCCTGGGCAACCTGCTCTAGGTGGCCCTGCTTGAGCAGGGGGGTTGGACCAGATGACCTCTGAAKGTCCCTTCCAACCTTAGCCAGTCTGTGAATTTTTACTCTTAACTTTGATTTGCGTAAGACAGATGTTTCATAGAGGGAGTTAAAGAGAAAATATTAATTGAATTACTTATATGGACTTTAATGAATTAAAATATTTTGGGAGGAAACACAAACACTAGGATTGGAATGTAAAGCCAAGACAGAGTGAGGAGAGCAAAGAAGATGTTGTTCAAGAAAAGAATTGGATGAGAACRTAGGAGATCCATTGGGATTTAATAAATAAAGCAACTCCATCAAGTTCAGGGAATGCTCTGAACTGCAAATGTTAGAAACTCAGAGGAAGGGAGGAAAGCCCCTATATTCTTCCAAAGGGCACCGACATCTGGCCACTGTTGGAAACAAGATTAGACACTTGGCCTAAAGTAATAAACTGGTCTTCTCTGCCATTCTTATGAGTAGTCTCGTCAGTGTAAGATGGCAAGGTTAGAAGAGTAAAGATCAGTAATGAGAACTCGTATTTGGATGAGTAAAATCTGACAGAAAGATATATTTACTCTGTGGTCACATTACAGAAATGGAAATTTCTGCATGACTAGATGCTAACAGCATCTGGATGTCTGGCTTGGCATGCATTTGCCCTTTGACAGCAGTTACCTGGATCAATTAGTGACAACAAATACACGAATATTTTGTATGTTTTTATCACGAAATACAACTGTTAAGTCACTCAGTCAACTGAATGACCCTGTTTTGTTGCTAATTCCTCTGTTGCAGTATGCCAGGCTTCCGAGATTTCTATAACGTTAAAATATAAGTCTTAGAAAAAATAATCTGGTAATTATCAGATATGGAAAAAAATAGGAAGTGAGTAAAAGCAGGCGAGAGCCAGTATCTGTCTTTCCAGCTGGTTCTGCTTATTTTGAGCATTTCTGCCTTGATCTGCCTCGTGTTATTCAGGCTAAAGCAACAATATTTGCTGTGCATGCATGTGAGATTTCAACTATCACACTTTAGGTTTGTAATTAAGAAATTAATTAAAATACTATACAGTTTACTGCACGGTCTATCAAGAGAAGGGCAGTTTACAAGATTTTCCACGTGTGTGCTGTAAATTCAGTGCTACAGATATACAGAATCATATTCACACTGACATTAAAAATTATCCTCCTCCTGCAGAGGAGTATCACGAAAAATTATTGTGAAGGACTGGCTATAAAGTAATTGTCTCGGCAGAAACCTAACCAGTAAGAATGAAAATTTTAACTCTGAAAGACTAGCATGGAATCTGAAGTGAGAGCCGAAAGAAATGTAAAAAACCCCAAACCTAACCAAACAAAACCACCCCTGAACTTCTGAATTTGCCTGCAGTTTTCTGAGGTTACTGATGAGCTTCTGTCAACCTTCTGTTGATGCCTGTTTATTAGCAATGTGCCAGAATTCAAAAGTAGAAGTCTGAAAGTTGTAATTCAGTTCTGCACCATTACCAGATCCAGAGCCTAGATTTCAGGTGGTCTGTTTTTGAGCTATGTGATGTAACTCCAGCAATTTCACTGTCCACAGAATTGAGATTAACTTAGCTGAAGACACTAAAAAAGATACACTTTTTTAACAGATGCTAGGCTGAGACTGATTTAAGTTCCAGTAAAATTGAGGGTTTCCTACTTTTATATGTTACCAGGCAAATAAAGAAGAAATACTTGAGGTAATGCATGAAAATATTGGCATAAAACTTTTCACTTCCCATCTTTCCAGTGATGAAGTAAGAAAAAACAAAAAGGAGGGAAAAGGGGATTTGTATAATAAAACTAGYAGGTAATGGTATTAGCAAAACATTTATCTCAGTTACCCTATTAAAAATGTCATGTTATCTGCCCTGAGAGTTATTGCTAGAAGTGATGCAGCAAAGGCCATAGAAAAAGCAAAACAAGGTAGTACCGGTAGGAAGATTTAAAAACACAAGGTGTGGTAGACAAAATCAAACATTTTCCTCTTGTATCTTCTTGTTATCAACAGGAATTGAATTAAATTTTGCAACATAGCAGATTATTGATCTCTCTTTCAAGGAAGTTTCATCAAAGTGTTGAAGCTTTTGCGGATTTCTCAGGAAATGCTAAGCAGTCGATATGAATTGGGATAATCACTTCTCCAAATAGGAGGTGGCACCTACCTTCCCACTGTATCTCAGTAGCAATACAGTTAAGTTGGGCAATGCCAGTCAGTACGGACTGTCCTGGAGAGTGCACTGGAGGAAGCTGATAGATTGTTATAGGAGGGGCATTGGTGATAAACTGAAATCTGCCATCTGTGTGCACAGTCAATTAATGAAGCAAGTTAAGACTATTTTTTGTGAATTATAGCAGTGTACCACAGGGTAGATTTTTACCTACTGAGTGACACCATGTTGCAACYAAAAGCCCTTGCTGACTCCCTGAAAATGCCCCCTAACCCGTTTGGAATTGTGCTACTGTTGATGCTGTTGCATAAAATATCCTAAAACAGTCAGGCAGATTGCAACACCCGAGTGAAGGATTCTCTACCTGCCAGCATATATAAACTAGTCTGTCTTTGTTGAAGTGACATTGATATATAACTTGTGTGGAGGGGAAATGAGAGTTCCTTCTATGAGGACGTTCCAGTGGATACTAGGGCACAGCCAGATGCCAGAGTTGGTTGTTTTATTTGATTGTTCTTTATTTCTACTTGAATATTGAGCTTTTACGGTTTCAGAGCCTACATACTCACTATTACAACTGCCTTCCATGCACCACCATGATTTCTGTTAATACTAAGGAATACATGGAAAGGAAAGAAACAATAAAATGTAAGATAGGATACATTGGCTTAGACTGCACAGAGTTAGGAGGAAATAGGAATTGTGTGGAATATCCCATTTTTGGGTCCAGAACTATTGCTCCTTCTCTCATAAGAGCAGGCGTAGAAAAAGAGGTGGCTTATGGACAGAATCTTGTTTCTTTTCCTTAAATGCTAGGAGATGCAAACTGGCTCAAGCATCTTCATTAGTCCTTAGAACCTTAGGGGAAGTAAGGAGGAAGGACATTATGGCTCACACCGCTTCTGATGCATGGTTCTTACTGGGACAGTGCCTTGATTGCTGAAGACTGACTGCATATGATTTATCATTATATCCATGTATGAAATGCATAATGCAGCAAATGGTAGAGTTCTTTGTGTTGTCTGCAACTTGCAAAGCCCTAAGTGGCTAAGCACCTGCCTGATTCAAGAAACTGCCTTTCCTCCTCTGTCTCACTATCAGTTTGGATCAATAGGAGGAAGGGTCCAAATGACAAAGTGATCTCTTCAAGAGTCTCTTTATTTTGGAGTATTTTTGCCTTCCACCAGGGCTCTTACTGGCTCAGGTGGTTGCTAATTAAGTGGCAAAAGAGATAGAAGTTGTCAGGGTCCCTTTACTGTGTGTCTCGGGCCATGAATATGATTCAAAGACTCCCCTTTGGGTTTGATGAACTTCTTTTTGGAGCTTTTCTAAGGCTAAAATACTCCCAAGCAAATTAAATTCCATCCTAGATGATGAAATATAGATGAAAACGTTGAGCATCAGAAACTTGATAGCTATTTGTGAAACAGTTGAGGAGCCTTTGTTAAGTACTACTCCCTCCACATTATGAGTGTATTTATTTCATGTGCATTTAATAATGCAGTAAAGRTGATGCCTGAAACACTTAAGTACAATGAGGAATTACTAGTTTTCTGCAAGCAAGGTAAAGGCACCATGTATGATTGCCCCAGAAGATATGCAAGATATAGAAAATGAAATGAAATAAATAAAAAGTGGCAGATGACTGGTTTCTGGATATTGCTAGGTGAATTTATTAATTGCTAATAGAGCACCAAGCCATGAATTACTCAGTCATTGCCATTGTTTCAATTTTATGACTTTCCTTTTAAATACAGATTCGTTAGGAAGGAATCAAATGTCACTGGGCAGTGAATTATRCAGAAACAAATTTATGCTTGTGAATGCTGATTTCCCATAATAAGTTATGACTTTAAAAGGACACCGTCAAGGTATTTTTCATAGTTTCAGCACAACTTTTCTTTGCTGTTGTCTATGATAACCCCTTGTGCTCTGGATAAGGAAAGCTGTCATATACATTTCTTCTTTTTGTTTGATTGTGTGTGAAAGAATTTTGTCATTGTAGGTTTTCATACCATAAAGTTCTTACATTTTGGTAAAATCGCAATAAAATGTTTCGCTTTAAAATATTTATGTTAGAACTACCTACATATGTAATCAGATATAACTACCTTCTGGTCACCGTAAGCATGTGCTATCTTTGAGAAAGGCTTACCTTGGAAACCTCAGTGTATCTATTGGTCTTAAACACTGTCCTGCTATAATCATGGAGCTGGCTAGATCATGTCTGGCCTGTCAAAATGAGCTTCACGTTCTGATGGGCTTTGTAAAGTGGTTCTTGTGCTTGTGGGTTCTTACCTCGTATTCCATGTTTGATCACTAAAACATAATTTATAATGGTTTAAAACATAAACTAATGAAGAAAACCAAGAAACAGCTTGTAGTTCCAAGAACTGACATGTATGTGAAAATACCTCCAGCCCCTTTGGCTTCATGTGGAAGGTTACTCTTGCTTTACTATGTTGAGAGTAAAATAAAGCTAAGAGTCTAAAATAAATTTTCTGGATTAGTCTTGGCAACTTTTTCAAACAATAAATGGATAAGTGTGTCTCCATGGGGCCGAGCATGGTAAAACAGGGAACCGGGTACAGCTTCAAAATTTTGTGTTAATATTTGTTTTTTAGAACTGTGTGCAGAAAACAGCATCATAGGTCTTGGTGTGCTGTGCTGCGCTGCTGTGTATGTTTCTAATAAGGGTTTTCATTTGAGCATGATGCTGTGTTAGTTGCTTAATATGCAATATCCTAAAATGCAAGATTTTCCTTTCGATTTAGTTTTTCATGCTGTGACCAGGAGCTTAAAATGTAAAGCATTTGTAAATGTAAAGAAAGGGATTTTTACTTCGTTCTTTCTGTATTTGTTTAGTTTCTTTTTGGTTTTGGGTTTTCATTTGAGCATGATGCTGTGTTAGTTGCTTAATATGCAATATCCTAAAATGCAAGATTTTCCTTTCGATTTAGTTTTTCATGCTGTGACCAGGAGCTTAAAATGTAAAGCATTTGTAAATGTAAAGAAAGGGATTTTTACTTCGTTCTTTCTGTATTTGTTTAGTTTCTTTTTGGGCAAGCTCACATTTCTCAAATACTGCTATTTATGCTATTTGTATGTTTGTAGATGTTTTAACACCATTCATAGTGCCTACATTAGTCCCTGAGTGGCTSAACTATATGTAACTAACTCTTTCATCTTCCCTTTATATTTCATATTGTAATGCCAACGTAAGGGCAAAATTTGTTCTTTCCTATACTGTCCCAGTGGGGTTGGGAGAACTGTCTGCCCTGCCATCAGTCTATTCTCTTCTTGCAGCAAAAAGTGTGTTATAAATCCCAGCCTCCTTTGTGCCAGGCTGTACCTGGGTAGCCACAGGGAGCCCCACTGAATTGATGAGCTCTGAGTTGTTGCCAGGAAGCCCAGTGTGTCTCTTGAAACAGATGGATATTAAAGGCCAAATTTGTAAAGGCGCGAGGCACCCACGAGTGCTTCTAGGCACCTCACAGGAGTTGAGGGAAAGGGCTTACGGATACTAAGGCACCTAAATAGATAGTGCCTGTCTGTAAGGCGCTGTCTCCACATCTTTCATGGCCCAAATCAGAGCCAAGTACATGACAAAGAGATGGAGTGTACCTCTCCCCAGTGTTTGTGCAAAACTGGAGTGTTGTGGGATTCACTACTTCAGTAGAACTAACATGTCATTATAAATTTGTGTATTTAAATGAATGAATACATAGCCTCTATTGGGGGATCCCAGTTGTGTGGGGAACATGAACAGCTTGGAGATTAATAGGACTGAACTTCAGGAAGTATGACTAGTAAATGAATTTCTGTATGAAGGAGACATAAAACACCAGGTGGGGTCCATTACGTTGGGGGTTTTGCAAATGCATAACAAGGCTGTCTGCTTTACCTTATGTCACCGTTTCTTTTCCTCGGATCTTTTTGAGTGGACTGAATTACGGTATTACTTGGATTGCCATTGTGGTCAAGGCAAGCTGCTTTTCAGCAGCTGTATATGACATTTCTCCAAGCTAATTTTGGGATGAAGAAATTCCTTTTTCAGCGGTCAGTTCTTTTTCCATGATCAGGTATGGAGAGTAGGTAGTAGCACCATCTATGCAGAAGAGCACAGGAGTAACATGCAGCTCTCAGAGAAGGCATGTGAATAAAGGTTTACAAGAATGACATTATAGAAGGATATGCCTTTCAAGATAAGTTAAGTGCTTATAACTTTTTTATGTAGCACTTTGGGCCTAAACATAACTTTTTTTCATAAGCAAATTGCATCTGAAATGCCGTGCAAACAGAATGTTACAGTGCAGTAACTCACTGTGGAAAGGTGCAGTGTAATTACTTACAGGAATGCCTTCACAGGCTATGGTTATCTGTGTTAGAAATAATCTGCCAGTCTCTCTCTATTGCAGTCCACCTAAGTTTATATGGACAGTTGATCTGTCCCTGCACTGTGGGAAACTGCTGTAGAAAATCTACTGGAAGCTTTGAAAACATGTTTAATCGTGGCGTTTTTTTTCGTTTAAAGAAGGTGGATGTGTTCTGAAGATTTTGCTGTTTGAAGCTTTATCTTACAAAAAAATAATGTTTAGCCAAGTCAGTTTTTTAAATCACTACGTTAGTCATCCCGGTGATTACATAAGGAACCCTGTAGGAGTGTTTCACATACCATCAGCCCTTGGCACTGGAATAACAATGAGGGTGAAATATTAAAAACTGTGTACTCACAAAGACAAACACGGCTGGATTGTTACACAGGGAGATCATCTCAGTATTTGCTGTTGAATATATCTTTACATTAATTCAGCTCATTTCTGAGACAACACACTGGAAGAAAACATAATTTGAATTAATTATTTGCACATATGGCATATGCCTGATGTCAGCTAATGCTGCATTAAGGATAGACATGCTGGGCCCACATTAAATAATAGAGTAAATATTTGTATTGTTTATGATAAACTAGTTCCTTCTGCAGATCATCTTTGTTTGTGCCTCAGTAAACATTCCCATTGGGCTTATTTACTGTGATTCATATAGTGCAATATGTTAAGTGTTATAAAAAGTGTGTGTTTAAATCTAAATTCTACTGCAAGGCCTCACTGTGTTTTCAGAGCAATTGATGGTTTAGTAACACTTTAAAATAACACTGAAATCATTATGGCACCTTATTATTATATGGAATGTTTTGTTAGCATTAATCACAATGGTTCATTTTGTGTCAGAAATGCTTCTGTAGAAGTTCCATTGTAATCTAACTGTAATGAAACATACATTTATCTCAATGTGTTTTGAAATATTTATGTCCAGTGATTATTTTAGGAAAGAGTATTAGATGCCCTAAAGTTGTGCAGCAATTGAAGAAAGAAGGATTGTAAAAAAAACCAAAAACAAAAAACAAAMCCAAACAACCCAAAACACCAAAACCAACAAAAAACCCTAAAAAAAAGCTAAGGTCAAGGACCCTGCATAAGAARTTTAGGCACAAACCCTTACCTTAGTGAACATAAAAATGTATAAGAACAAATTCTCTAGTTTTAGAGGATGGGAGAAAGCAAGAGTAGAAGAAATCCAGAAAGTCAGTTAAATTTGGGGAGAAATCTTATGTTGAGCTTTATGTTTTCTACTGCTGTTGAGTTCTTAAGGAGGTCTCATACCAGAATGGAGAGGCTTAAACCATGTAGGTTGGCATACGGTTTTTACACTTTTGTCTGTCCCAGCTGCAAAGGATTATTCCAAGGTGTGATTTAGGTGGGCCTTCCAGCGCTGGCAAGCCTGACACCATTGTCAGGTGCGTCCTTGGGTGGATGTCCTGCATATGTTGCAGCTGATCTGCATATGCTTGTGAAGTCTGATGTGCTGGACTTAGGAAATGCTCAGGTTGACTCATTGTCCCATCTGAGATAGGTCCGATTTGTTGTGTTGTAGATGTAGAGTTGCTCTAATCAGGGGCAGTAGCCCTTTGTTGAGGATTTCCCAAACTACCAGACATCCAGAAATCTGATGAATGACCAAAACTGAAAGGAGGTAAGTCATTACTAAAGGTGAGTGTCTTTTCCTCATGTTGGTAAGCCAGGTAGACGTGCTGGAGTAGATTGGTAGGGATGGCGTACACTTTCTGATCTGCCTTTCCAAGTGTTCTTCCTCAGCTCAGGAAACACGTACAGCAGAGGGTCAGCGTACCAGCGTCTGTTGTCCCTCTTGAAGTGGCTCACGAGGAAAGAAACAGAGGAATCCGGGAGAGGCCTGTAGTTTTCAGGGCAAGGTGGCGTCAAATCTTTGGCTACAASATAAATAGGTGGATGCATTCACACCTCTCACCCTCCTGAAGATCATGATATCAAGTGTGTGAATGTTTTATGTTTGTTTAAACTCAGGTATAATTGTGCCTTCATTAATCCCTCATATTTTCAAATGTGTACCACCTTGAAATACATTTATCAGAAAATGCCACCTGGCAGAATGTGTCGTCATGTGTCTAGATACTGAAACAAAGTAACAAAAATGACAATTCCCAATTTCTGGATGACTATTGAAACAGAACAGAAATAAATCCAGCAGTATCATTTACATATTAAGGAAAGAATAGGCACTACAAAAAGCCTTTAAAATAGGAGCAGTGCAATGATAAGCCTGACTGCAGACTCTGCCGTCCAGCCTTGTAAGTCATTTTTAGAAGCAATATAAAACTGTTGAGAGAATGCATGATAGAACTGAAGTCCTAAAATATATAGATGAATGCAGGCTTCCCCCCTTGTCCATTATTGGGTCCCCCTTTTTCCCAGGCTGATACTCTTAGTATATTAACATCAGCATCATCACTTGTGCCTAAGATCTCCCAAAGAGCAGTATAGCCATTAGACTTCCAGTTAATACAGATAACAAAAGGTCCCTGAGAAGTACTTTGGTTTTCATTTTAGAGGCAGAATGAAGAGAGGTGTAAGGAGAGGTTAGCGATGTTTACTGCTATTTGGATATGCTGCAGTGAGAAAGAATTCTGCGTTTGGGAGACAATTAAACTACAAAGGCCGAAGTGGACTGTTAGTCGTTCCACCTTCCCAAGAGGTTTCGAGTCTGTGTTCAGGATCCACAGCACACATTTGGCAAGGCAGACGTAGTTCTAAACCGCCTCTGCACTCTGAATTTTGGAAGAGGGGATCACTGTTGCAGTCTGAAGCTGTCTCCAGAAGGGTGCGTGCGATGGCTCTTCTGAATCTGCTGCTCCCAAAAGTGGAGGAATAGGAAAGAGCAACTCATATCTGGGCATGAGAGTAGGGAGTTCCAGTTATGGAAGAGGGTGATTGTCCATGAGTGCCAGAGGCTCATCCAGATCTAGGGTAAGTGAAGAACCGTGACTGATATGCCATGTAGAAAAAGCTCTCTGTTTCTGTACTTGATCTGTGGAGAAGCTGATTATTTTCTAATTTATTGATATCTAGCCATGGCTAGTATAAGCCTGACAATTGTATTGGCTTCAGGAATTTGTCCATTATCTTGAAAATGCAATGCAATTTTTTTTCCCACAGATTTTGTTCAGAACCTTGCTAAAAATCACCAAGAAAGTTTGGAAATATGTGTCCTTACTTTAACACTGCATAAAAAAATTAGGGTAGGGTCTCATATGCTAATAGGCAGTTTTGTACATGGAGACATTAAATCTAGAGCAGTATGTGTGACTGACGTGACAAGGCATTGATGTGGATAGCCCCTGGTTTCAGCCAGGCACTACCGCTCCTCGTGCCCATTTGCTTATCTTGCGCACTAATCTGCTACAGTGTATGGCCTGCAGAATAGGCACTTCATCAGTTTGCAAAAGAATCGGGAGTTTGTTATTTAGGGGAAAATGGGGATAAAAATAAAAAAAGATTTATTTGGTGGTGTTTTTTTTTTTTTTTTTGAAGTGTCATTTGGGACTGGCTTATAATAAGATCCTGCTGCATTAGACAGTCTTTGCTTTGGTTCTTGGCAGCGCTAGTTGGATTCAGAGTGTCTAGCATGCAGCTGAAATCTGGAGATTGTATGCCAGGTATTAAATAGTGGTGTAAACCTAGTGAAAAGTGGGAAGGCTCTTTCTAATATATGACTTGTAATTTTCTTCAAAATGCAGGAATACATTTTGTTGATTGAGGTCTGGATGTGTTTATGCATTTTCAGTTGAGATGAAGTGATTTTGTAAAATAATTCTCCTAACACATCAGAAATATAGGCAATCAGTTTGTATTAAAATACCACAAGTTAAGGCTCTTCTTAATGTTATAAATTACCTATCCTTGGAATATTTTCAACTAGTTCTTGAATTACAGAAAATTCCTTCTGGGTTATCTTGATTGGAATGTCTTGATTGGTTAGTCTTGGTTAGGATGTGCAACTCCCAAAATGTCTATTTATATCTGCTAGGGGCTATGATACAGTATGTGCTGTTACTCATTTTCATCTAGATTGTCATGGATTAATAAAATTCAGTAATTTTTCTCCCTGCTGCAATTCTGAGCTCTCTTCATGTGCACATCCAAAATGTTGCACCCTGGTTCATGTAATGGCTAGCGGTTAAGTGCAGCAGCAGAAATGGTGATGCACAGTGGAGAAGTTGATATGCCAGTTTTGTGACCCAGCTAGTGACTGATTTGGCCTCTAGGATAAATTTGAGAGATTGCAGGTTGTCTTCAATTCATTCCTGCTCTAATGGCCTCATACGGGCGCTTTCTGCCAAACCACATTTACTGGAGAGGGATACACTGGCTTACTGGAGAGGGATACACTGGCTGTTCCTGCTTTTCACCCGAGATCCAGGTGAAGGGCTGCACCAGTCTTGCATCCCCTCAGTGTGCTACAGGCATCTTCCCAGCAAGTGGGCTGAGAAATGTAATAGCAGACTTTCCAAGGACTGTGATGGTTTTAGGACAACCAGAAGCATCTGTATCAAAGCCAGCCATTATGGAAAAAATAATTGTAGCTATATTTACGAACCGAGAACAAGACAGTGAATATCACACCGTAAAAAAGAATAGAAGTAGGAGGTTGTAGGSTTCTTTCCTGCAGAACAAGTGTATRTTTGATGATCGCAGGGTTTTTTGCATGAAGCAGTCACCCGCAGGAGCACTTTAGGATGATTTCCGAATTTTGGAAGAGAAGGAGAAATGTAATCTTGTTGAAGTTTAGCAATTATGTACCATAGTTAATTAATCATATAATTAAGTAAAATGAGACCATATTTCTTGAAATATGTCAGATAATTATGATGCATTTTGGTAATTACGTGTAATAAAATTAATAAAACATATAATTCAAAGAATCAGGAAAATTATTACTTGAAATGATTTATCCCATCCATAGGTCAGAAAGATAGGTTTTATTTTTCTTGTTCTCAGTCATAACTTTGTAATCTGGTCTTTTCTGTTTTTGAAGATACTGCAGATTTCCAATATTAGCTTTTTTGCCTTAATATTAGTTCTTGGTCAGAATTTTTCTTGGGATTCTTTAATCTTTATAATAGTATTGGTCACCCAGTATGAAAATCCTTGGATCTCTCTTGTTAGATCATTACTCAGAAAATAGATGCAACTGTTACATTGTGCTGATTCTTGCTTCATTGCTGTGAAGTCGTGCAGAGTMTTTGTAAAAGAAGAGAAGGGAAAAGGAAACAAGAGGGAAACAAATATTACCCAAGTGTAAGCCAGTGTGCTCAGAGCTTGGAGGTGTTTTAATATGTTTTATTGGCATTTGCCTGAAGCATCAAGCACACAAATACTCTCCCTTGGTACTGAGGGCTAAACTGACCTCCCTTTCAAGTTGCAACATTTTTTATAGTTAGTTCTCATTTTCATTACTGCTGGGAGGAAATTCTGCTGCCACTGCAGGTGAGAGACTCTAAGAAGGGGAAGCAGTGTAAGAAAACCCTATAAAATCATGGTTGTGATATTAATTTTCTCACCTTAGGCTTAATAATAATTTTATGGTCATTTTTGAGAAGTTTTTTAGCCATAATGTTATATCTGTCTTATGCTGTATTTAATCAGTGTAATTACAGAAGGATAATTAAATATAATGCTACTTAGTTCTTAAGATTTTAGCGCTATTACTGTTAACATCACTAAAAAAACCCCTTGTAAATCTTGGTGTCTGCACAAAGCAAAGTATCGGTGCAATAGATTTGATATGCTATTAAAAAGGAAATGGTGGTGTGTTTTTGTTGGTACGGCAGCACACATCCTAATTCATTAGTTCATTGGCAGTTGAAGAGACTTTTCAGCAGCGTGAAATCAACTGAAATGAAAGAGACTCGTTCTTTTTAGGATGTCTCAGATTTTTAAGAAGCATAGGCCCCAATTTAGAAAAATACTTAGGCATATGATTAAATCCACCCTTAGTAAGGAGGATTGTTGAGTGCTTGTGTTTATGTTACAGGTTAACATGGCCAAATAGACTGGCTTGGCTGTTTTTGCTTTTGTTATCTTGTCATATCTTTTGGAAAGCAAGCCTCTAATCTGATGCCAGTTGAGGTCTCCAAGTCAGTGGAAACTTGCTGGACATATTTCCTTTTGCAATTATATTGTTTGATATAAAGGTGTTGTATAAAGGGCCTTGTAAAAAGCCATGTTAAGTCATGTAAAAAGCCATGCACCATCTTCTGCAGTTGAAAAAGCCCCATCTTAGAGCTTGGTGTGCAACTGGTTTGATTGTTTATTCCATGTTAAGTGAAGTCTGAACATCAGACATCAACACTGGAGCACAGAAGTTGCGGCAGAGCTTTCCCATTTTCAGGCAGACTTTTCTATAGCCGGTAGGATCCATATTCATCTTGTTTAAATCGAGGTATATAGGAATAGAGGTTGGGGTAGACAGGTGTGTGTGTGGGGAATGTTTTAGTGCTGCTCAAACCTTGTGATGCTACTGTGAACAGGATGCAGGATGAATATGTACAAATTTTATATATTTATATATTCCTTTGCCCATTAAAGTTTATGTTCTTGACTTTCCTTCAGGGGGTCAACTTCTAGACTGAAAGGTTAGGTACTGCCCTACTATAATAAGCATCACAGCTTCCTCCATCTATTTTCAAATAAATGAAAGCTAGTATTAGGATATTATAAAGTGTCCTATAAATATCAAGAGCATATTCAGTTTGATACCAGCACAAAAACTTTTCACTATATGTGCACTAATTAATGCACACTAATTGTCAACCTTGTTAGTCTGCTCAGAAGACAGCCGAGACTTGAACGCACTCAAAGCATAAACTCTGCTCTCATCCTTTCTAGCTCAGAGCTGAGGCACGTTGGCAAGGCTAAGTAAAGATGAAGCCTTGATTTTTGTCATGCAGCACCACTTGTCTCTACTCCTCCGCAGTATCTGTCAATTAGACTCCTCCACAATCACCATCTTTGCCAGTCCTCTGGGGAATTCTGGGACCACCTTTTTAATGTAATGGTGCTAGTCCCAGTCATGCCAAAAATTACGTGTGTGCTTCCTGACGATGGATGGTCCCATGTTTTGCCCATGCAGGTGTCAACCATGCAGGTATGGACCTTAGATTGGCACCAGACTATCTGCTTTGGGATAAGGTGGGATAATAATCTTCACTCATGCTGTCTTGTTAGCACTAAGCYGTATTTACAATTCCAGTAGCCAGTATAACAGTGATTCAGAATTGATCTGCCATGCAAACACAAAAATTATAAAAGTAAAATCATGTTGTGTATTAATAGCCTGGCAGTGATAGCAGGTGATTTCGTGCCTTTGAGAAAAATTGAGGGAATATACGCTAGAAAAATCTATAAACTGGGTGGTTCTTCACTGTGAATTTCAGATATGAGTGGCAAGAGTATGGTGCCATATTCAGGCTCCCTCTAGAAAACATCTAGAACCTGCGTCCCAAGGAAGGGAGCACAGGATTTGGGCCGTGCCTCTGGCAGTGGAGTTGAGGAGTCTGAGCTCATTCTAGGGTGGAGAGTTGCAGACTAACTTGTAAATGAGATGTAAAACTTCCCTCCTGTCTTCTTGCTCGTTACAGGATTCATTTTACAAACTAAAACTATTTTCCATTTAATTTCCCTAAAGAAAATGTCTTCTGCGGGGGAAATGCTTCTTTTGCAGGGAATCTAAACACAGCCTGTGTATCACCTGAATGCTGCCTCTGCCCTGCTTCACGTGGCAGTGAAAAGAAATACTTCTTGGGGTTTTCATAATACTGATACTAAGTGAAGTATCATGGTAGTGCAAAGCATGAGATTTGAAAGGTATTGCAGACAGTATGCAGGGTGGGGATGGTTAGGGTTTTGTGTAACTCATCATATTAAATGCCTTTTGTTCTCCTTATCCTTGCCAGAAGAGAAGGAACAGCATAGTTTGGAAGTGCTCAGCCATGTCCTAGGTGATTTTAAAGGAGATGAGCAGTTGCTACTCTCCTTTCACTTCCAAGAAGGCTCCTAGCACCCTTCCCCGTGCCCCATTACAACTACTTCTACTTCCCTCTTGGTGCAGCTTCATGGGTTAAGTTGGGCATAGGAGCATCAGTAATCTTGGAAGAGGTGAACAAGGTCTGAAAAGCATACAGTAATACTCAAAGGTGGCTTTTAAGAAGCAAAGCAGCTGCCAAAAGCATAGAAGTATCAACATATAATACTGGTACCATGTATTACAGTGGTTGTTTACTATTTATAGCATCAAGTACACATTCCTTTACTACCTTGGAGGTTGGAGTGAGATGTAAATGTTGCACTTGTTAACAGTGCTCTGCACAAAGTAAATTGCATTTGGTATCTCCATTTCTATGAGATTAAGTCAGAGTTTATAGGGGYGTATATTCAGAACTCCTTGGATTTAGTTTCAGGGTTCCTTGGCTAATATCCCAAGCTGTTTTATTAAAAAAAAAATGAAACTGTTGGTTTTTCAAATGTATGAATGTCCCTGTGGTTACTGCTGTGGTATATGTGCAACTTAAGTACTGCTGCTTCTCTTCACATTTCAATGAAATACAAGATGGCAGCTTCTCATAGATTACTATTCTTGAAATAAAATGTCTATGACTTAACTTGTTGCTTAGGAAGGCACTGGTGCGGAATGTTTTGTTGGTGAACTCATGAGGAAGACATTGGATATCTCTGTGTGGTATTAGAGCTTTAATGAGTGGAAAACTTGTTAGAAACTGTATTTACCATTTAGGATATGAACAGAGGCTGTTAGGTTGCCTCACCTCCCCCTTCAAGTAATTAGTTCCTTAGAATATAAAGGATTCTTTGGCTTAAATGAGTTTCTTTTACAGCACATAAGGGAATTTCTTAAAAAACCACAATACCAGGCTAGCTAATGAAAGAAGTGATTTTTAAAATACCAGGTAATTCGAGGAYAGTTGAGTTACTACCATGCTTAGCAAAGGTTTAATAAGGAAACTGCTTTAATTATAAATAAAAGGATTGGTAAGCAAGATGAATTTCTGCCAATAGAGAGCTTAGCCCAGCTTTGACTTTCGGCAGAACTCTGTAGCCCCTTCTCACTTTTACTAGTATGGTTTGTTTTAATAATGTGCTTTGTTTTTTCCATGAGTGGATGGAAGGAGCATTAAGAAAACTATAACAATTCATTAATATGGGTTTGCATTTTGGAAACTATTGGGTAGTGAAGTCCATTAAAAACCAATTAAGATCCAATGAAATGCAGTAATTTCATTCTCCAGGGGCATCATGTGAAGGGGACTACCATTACAAGTTAGTAGTGGTGCTCTTGTAATGGCACCAGAACCCTCGCAGCTACAACCAGATTTGTTCTCTTCACGTACCTGGCTGTCTTTGATCGAGGTGGCTTCTTACCTGAGTGGTTAAGTACATTTCGGAATACATAGATTTTTGTTGTATCTCTTCTCTGAAAACCACTTAACAGAAAGCAAAGAATTGTAACTCATGACACTGGATTCAAGAAAGGAAGGTGGCTGTCCTTGTAGACTAGGGAGACTTCTCTGGACAACTCTGTAATCTCTGTGGGTTTAAAAACCTTGTATCTAGCACAGTTCCTTCCCACCCCATGCTCCCCTCCTGCAGTGTTTAAGGCAAATCTGTTTTAAAGGTGCGTACGTTCTTAGGGTATTGCCATTCTCTTCTGCAGTTGAATCTCAGGACTTCATTCCTTCTGCTTATGATCAGCACTGGAGAAGATACAATGGATATTCCTATGGGTTTCTTCCATCCAGCCTGCAATCTTATCCCTGTTAAATTGTCAGTATTTATCTCCATCAGTCTTTGTGGGCAAAAAGTTAGCTCCCCATTTTTTGTCCTAGAATTTCCTCCCCTTTTCTTGCCCAGTCATTCTCCAGATTTTTTTTTTTCTTACTGCTTTTCAGGAGCAGCTCACTTGCCTTTCCAGTAGGAGCTAATCGCTGCTCAAAACATGTTGGTACAATGATCCAGACATTGCCTGTAAACATTAATTCCTTTGAGTGCTACTCAGTGGCAATTATTTTCCTTTTTTCCCACGAAGCCATCTTTTCTTACATTCTCCTGCCTGCCTCTTTGCTCATCCTGCAACTCATTCTCAGGACTGGCTCGTTGCCCCATAATGGCTATTAAAACATGGCTGCTGTTCTGTAGTTTCTCACCCCACCACTTCACCTCCCTAGTAAATCTCCCACTGCCCTACTTGGCTGCTTGCCTCTCAAAAATTTGCTGCATTCAGCTGAGGCACTGTCTTACATACAGAGTATGGTTCCTTGAATGATGTGGCCTTCGTAACAGTCTTGGAAGGTGAAAGGTTGTGATAGATGGACGTAGTAAAAAAAAGATATTTTTTTTCAGAAAGCAGGAGCGTGTTTTTACTGTGCTGTCTCTACTGGTCCATTTACCACTGAGAGAAGAAAGAAGTGGAGATTAGAAGCTGTTCTGGTAAATTAACCCTAGCTGGTCTCAGGTGATTAGTCACTAATACATTTTTGCATGAACACCTTGGGTTGACAAATCTGACGCCTAGCACCAGGTGGCTGAGAGCTTTCCTACAGAAATACGTGAGCATAAAGTAATATCTGCTGGTGAATTCTTTTTTTAGTTAATGGGAACTGGCGTCTTCTGCCATCAACTGTAATTCAAGTAAATGATACTCTTTGTGACAGAAGAAATTAAGGTATATTGTACAGCACATGGCCCCAACACAAATTCATGTTTTTCAACATCCTAAATTATATAAGCAACATCTTTACAGTCAAGTTTTTTAAGGCAGATTAATTGTTCATGTCAATGCATATTTTTTGAGATCTTTGTGCTTTCATTATCCAGTTTTTCATACTTCACCAGCATCACATAGGGTATCTTTTCATAGAGACAGGTGGTTAGAAGTTCTGAATTTATCTGGTATCTGATTTGGAAAACTCCTGCATACTCGGCAGTTTGGAAGGTCAGGTGTCTGAGTAAGGAATTGGAAGACTATTTTTAGATAACCATGTTTTGGAAATCTTGCCTGTAATTTTCTTTCATAAGAAAATGTGGTCAATTTAATCCATTCTGCATAATTTCCAATCATGATACTACCCCTTGTGCATAAATAATTGACTAGAACATCTGAGRTCATTTATATCTTTGCTCTACAGAACAAATGACATAATGACCACTACTTGGGATTAGGGACAAGATGGCCTTAAAGTTTTAATATTGCTGTCTGCTGTTAGCTGACCTAAACCAAGATACCAAAAATGGTTTGCTAACCTGAAGAGACAACTTTAGATGTTGAAAATAATGCCAGCCAGAGTTGTGCAGYAGTCTAAAACCTCCGCCCAGAAGGTGCTGTGTTAACTGGTCACTGAACAGCCCACTTTAATGAAACCCTTTGGCAGTTTAGGCCTTTATTTCTTTTGTTCCTCCTTTTCTGCCCGCAGAACGGGACAACCAGTATTTATCTGCTTGACAGGGATGCTGTGGAGAGTAAGGAATGCCCGTGAAGTGCTTTGAAGTTGCGATGCACAGTGGAGTAACACTTCTATGAATAATATTTTCTGCTCCATTTTTCATGATAGCCAATTAATGTATCAAAAAGAGTGTAACTTTTAGAATCATGGTGGTTGATAGAAATGMACAGAATGTTTATCTTTAAGATGTAAGAAAGAAGAGTAACTGAGGAATATGGCAAAAATCACTTGGAAAAGAAGTGTGTGAGTGAGCGTTCATCTTCCCAAATTAATCAACAGCTTCCTTAAGATGGAATATTTGACTATTTCAGGTTCACTTTTCATAACTAAGATATCAGTCAGGTTTCAATATCTGGAAGTGGTTTTTAATTAATTTTCTCCTACACTTCAAACTGGAGGAAAATATATTACTTTGTGGCATTAGCAGTATGTAAAACCACCCCTGTATCTTTCAGTTACAAGACTTAACCAAATGCAGCATGCGGGCGTTTCGGTGGATCGTGTTTCTTCTTTTACTCTATTTGGGTGGGTAGAACTGATATGATTCCAGGTCTGCAGACAAAGAATTGTACAACCCTAAGTAAGTCTTTACAACTCAGCAGTATAAAAAAACCCTGTAAATGCTATCATCAGCTGTGTATCTTCTAATGCCAGTTTCTGAAAGGCAGTGTGGAAACAAAAAATCTTAATTGAGCCCCWTGGACAGAGGTAATTGTGATTTAAATTTCTTTATTTCTCGGCTGTAACTGGGAGAAAGGTTAGTATATTTTTATATGAGTACCACTAAGTAAAACCCACTAGATCGTTGATTAACCCTGTATGATATTTTTTTGATACAACTTTTCTTCTAATCAAGAGGTTGACTAGGTGACATAGAAAGGTGACTAGGTGACCTACATTAGGTTTTTATTATCCATCTACTTAGCCCTTAAAAATTCCAGAAGAGTTAAGGAAATGTTTAGGTTAGAAATTTTCAAAATAAAGTATCTAAATTTTTTTGGTGCTGGAGTGATTTTTGGTTTTGATATCTTACAAGATTTTTGGCAATCACTTAAAATGGAAGTGTACTATTTGAGGACAAACAGACTGTTTCATTCTCAATCTGAAGATTATTTTCTCACTTTTTAATTCTCAAAATTATTTGAATAATATTTCTGGTTTAACCTAAAAAAATGTTATTACTGAAGAAGATACTTTTGTTACTGATAGTTTTTGTTAGCAAACTGAAAAATCTGTTATTTACCTACCTCAATTGTTTAAATTTGCCATACTTTAAAATTTGTGGGAACTTCTATTCTTGAGCAAAGAAATAAGTAGATCTGAATTTGATCTTTCATGAACTCTAGATTTAATAATTTCAGACCAGTTTTGCTATTGAGTCAAGTGACAGGCCCATTGCAGATACAAGATTTTTTTGTGTCATTCTCATGACCAGTATGCATAAATGTCTATGTATGTGTATATCTATGATCTTTRTGTGCTTGTGCATATAATTTATTTATTCAGCAGCAGTTCAGTTTGTACTGGGATTGTTAAGAACTTCAAACTTGGCATGTTCTGGGTTCAGTAATTTTAACATAAATTATTCCTAGGTTGAAATTAGCTCTTGATTTCCATTGGGAAAGCAATAGTATCACCCATTTAGAAAATTAGCCTGGGGTTATACATACCAGAGGAGTCAAACCGTTGAGGAATCACTGTGTTCACCATTGCAGAGCGATGCTTTGTATTGGGGGACAGATTCAAAAGGAGCAATAGGTTGACAAATGAAGTGAAATTGAAGTGGCTTTTTTAATGCTGTCAGCTTCAAAGTCTTACTCCTTAAAATCTTTGATGATACCAGTTTGATTATGTTGTTTCCCATTTTCGTACTGGTTTTGGTCTTTCTTGCTCTCACATTGTCAGTAGTGTTGTCATTTTACTGATTGTCAGCTGAGAATGTCCTCTCCCCTCAATATGTATTCTTATATTTAGAAGTTTAACATCATTGGTGTCAAATCTTTGTTCCCAAGCTAGATTAATCTGCAGAGTGAACTCTGTGGTCCTTGTGATATTTTTCAATATCTAATTTAATTTACCCCCCTGCCCACTGATGACAAACAAAATTTTTAGATCTCGTGTCACTTGAGAAAACCTTCATTAAGTGAACTAATTGCAATGTAGTGGAAGTTTACCTGCCAAGATACCTGGGACATAAATTCCAGAAACAAGTGATAATTCTTTGTGTGCCAGTATTAATGACATTATTTATTGCCTGTGTTTTTAGGAAATAGAAGTCAGAAAAATATTTAAAATGAGCATTGGAAATAAAAAGTCAAAGGAAAGAAAGAATGAGCAACGAAACATAGAGAAGGAAATAAACAAAATTGAAGAAAAAAGAAAAGGGAGTAAGTAAATAGTTCAGCCTTCCAAAAAGGAGCATATTTTCTTAGGAAGTGGTGCAGCAGCAATGCAGGTGAGGAGAGGACAGCAGATCCCAATACTCTGGAGGCAAGCACAGGCAACAGAAGCGTTCAGGGATAACAGTGGAGAAGTTCTGAACTTTTTTGATATAAGGCTTGTGCCTAAGGGCCTACTTTTGCTGTGCTCAGGGGATTTGGGACCCCATCTCAAACCACTCATGCATAGCTGTGTAAGCCAAATGTTTTCCCTGGTTTATGAGTTGCCCTGATAGGGGAGGAAAGGCACAGAAGACAGTGGGTGAACAAAGACAACTTTGTGCCAATGGAGAGTTTTTTTCTAGGAAACAGAGGACTTGCACAGCTTCGTTGTTGCTGGGTCACTACTTCTGCAGGTCAGAGCAAATCCACATTTGTACACTCTGTCATAGATTTTAACCATCCAGAATTTGTTTGAGATAGGTGGAAACTTTAGAGTTTTGAATGTAGCTGAATTATGGGAATGAAGGTAAAATAGGGGAGGGATGTTTACTACTCAGAGGTTGTCTGTGGAGCAGTGTTTCTTTTCTAATAATACTGGGTTTTAAAACAAGAGAATGTGTTTAAAAAAAAAAAGGAAGAACTCTGTTTCAGTGTCATGATGTGTATGATGAAACTTTAAAACCATTAGACTAAAGTGCTAAAGAAATTAAAAATTAAAGATGACATTTCATCTTTAAGCTATTACTAGTAGAAAGTAGTGCATCACAGTGGAATAAAATAAGGAAAATGTGTGAATAAAATTTTGAGTTTTCTGGATTTTGTGATTTTCCTATCCTGTGTCTTGTAATCTAGAGCATTATTTGTCTATATATCAAAATTTCCAGTTTATGAATGAGCCTGTGTTGTGAACATATACAAGGTGCCAATATTTGACAATGCAAAACTTAATGATCCACAGCAAGAAAAGTTAGGGAAGGCAAGCAATAATACATGGCAGTGAATTTACTCATTTCTTCATCGTAAAGATAATCATGGTTCTGAAATGCGGTGAAACAGGATGATGTTGAGATGCTCTGGTTAATGGGGGCCATATAAAACTGAAGTAGATGGAAGAGAAGAGATGGAAACTTGAGGAGGGGAAATAGCCTGTCCAGAATTCTGCCTTCTGCTGTTGTTTCAAATCCATAGGGTTTGGTGCTATATAGAAATTTCATTTCCTTGGGTTTCCAGGCACTTGGATGCAATAAATGGGCTCCTTCACCATGTTGTGATTATGACAGAAAAAAGAACTACTTATAGGATCATAGGATAACTCGGTCTGAAAGAGTCTTCAGGAGGCCTCCTGTCCAACCTCACACAGTGTGGCCAGGTCAGACCAGGTTGCTCAGGGATTGATCCAGTTGGATCTTCAAAGCCTCCGAGAACAGAGACTGAACAACCTCTCAGTGCAGCCCATTCCACTGCTGGACTGTCCTGACGGGAAAAGGTTTTTACTGTATATCCAGTCTGAACCTCTCTTATTTAACCTTAGGTCCATTGTCTTTTGTCCCACTGTGCTCTGCTGTGAAGACCCGGACTTCATCTTCTCAGTGACCCTCCCCATAGGTGCTAGGGAACTGTTGTTAGGTGCCCCCAAAGCCATTTCTTCTCCAGGCTGAACATGCCTGGTTACTTCAGCCTCTCCTCACAGGGCAGGTGCTCCAGACCCCAACCAGTCTGGGGGCCCTCTGCTGAAATTGCTTCAGTTTATTGATGTGTTTTTTGTATTTGTGGGTGTGGGTCATGGTATTCTGCATGTGGCCTGACGAGTGCTGAGCAGAGAGGGGATCGTCTCTTCTCTCTATCTGCTGGCTATACTCCTGTTCACACAGCCAAGAAAGCTGTTGGCCTTCTTTGCTGCCAAGGCACGCTGCTGGCTCATGTTCAGCTTGCTATACATGAAGACTGTTTCCACAGGGCTGCTTCCCAGGCAGGCCCCAGCCTGTATTGTGTATTCATTCCCACGTGTAGGACGGGGCATTTGTCCTTGTTGAATTTCAGGAGATTCCTGCTGGTTCTGTCTGAAGACAGGTACAAGATTTGCCTTCCTCCACTTCTTGGGGACCTCTCCTGCTCCCCATGACCCTTCAAAGGTGACAGAGTGGTCTTACAAGGGCAACAGCTAGTGCTGTGAGCAGCCTTGGATGCAGCCTGTGGGGTCCCATGGACGCCTATGGGCTGAGTTCTCTTGAAATCCCCGACTTAGTCCTCACCTACTGCTGATCATGTCCTCCTCCAACTCTGTCTCTCAGTGCTGAGGCCTGGAYGACATTGTTGGTGAAGACTGGGGCAAAGAAGGCATGGAATACCTCAGCCTTACCTGTGTCAACTGTCACTAAATCACCTGCCTCTGTTGCTGTGTTCTCTGAAAACTCGATAATTAGTTTTAAACACTCTAATTAAAAGCATGGGCACTGTCCTGTGGACAAAGGCCAAGGTCTTCCTGGCCTGGTATCTTGTTTCTGTTGTTGGGTGTTCTGCGCTTCTTCAGAGGATGGAGGCTGGCATGAACGATGATAGAATAATCTGTCAGCAAGGGAACTTTCTTTTTCAGCTGCTTTAGTTAGGGACCCTCTTCTCCTGTGAAGCAGGAGGATTTTTATCCTTGATGTCCTTTGGACTATTTTTTCATGTCCTTCTTGACAGAGGTAATGTATTCAAGGGGAGTATATGCCATTAATTTACAGTGATGGCAATATAAATGGCAGTATATTAATATTTTTCATATTCTGTATTCCCTTCTCAATACATCGTAACATCCTGTTCACTTTTTTTGACCCCTCATGTATTGAGCAGACGTCTTCATTGAAGTGCCCATGATGAATCTTGCATCTTTTTTCCTGAGAGGTTATAACTAATTCAGAATCCATCAGTATATACAAGTGGCTTTAAATTTGTTCCTTCTAGTGTACCCTACTCTGCACTTTTTTCACAGTGAATTTCATCTGCTGTCAGGTTGTCCAATTACCTAGTTTTTTAAAGGTCCTTCTGGAGTTCCTCGCAATCCTTTGTAGTGTTGACTCCCCTAAATAGTTCTCTGTAGTCAGCAAATTTCACATTCTTATTACTTATAGCATGTCAGCTTTCAGTTATTAGTAAATATGAATAACTACGCCATTCATAGTACTGATCCTTTGGACATGCTTTCTTCCTGCACTAGTTATTTTTTCCTCCTTGTTCCTATATCCAATCATTTAGTTAGTCTTTTAGTCCATGGCAGGAATGCATCTGTAAATGTGCAGGTCACACTCTGTGAATACTCATAAAGACTCATGTTAGTTATCAGGGCTGGTCTCCAAGGTGCTGTCTACAGTCAAGGAAGTGAAGTGGTCTTTGAGACCAGAATGTAATCTTAGGTTCTCTGAATTCCTTTGGAGGCCTTCCCTACCCCTCAAGAATATTTGGCCTTCATGACTGTGTGTCCAAGTTTTCTGAGTAAATTCATACCAAGAAGCTTCTAGAAAGTCTGTATAATGTTCCTTTGCTCTCTCTTTCCTTCACTCAGATTGTTATGGATGGATTCTCAGGGTACTCCTGGTGGGATGGGGCCACCCTTCTTCTCCTGAGGAGTTCTGTTACACTCCATATGTGTTTTGTGACTCTTGACTTCTGTTGTAGGTAATAATCAATGCTCTTTCTGGTTGAAGAGTAAAAATTGCGTGCCTCTAATTACGTGGATTGCGCACAACTTCTTACCTTGATCCTTGAGGCTGGAAATATAATAATACATTTGTGTTAGTAGCTCAGTTCTCTTGATCCTTGCTTCTTTCAGAACTTAGATCAGTGTTTCACAGCCCACCTTTGGGGCTGGAAACTGCTAAGCTTAAGGTACTGTTTAGGAAACATTTGTCATGGAAACTTGACAGAGGAGGTTTTGTATACAAAAGGTTTACATCGGTTCAAGCAATTACTGAGCAAGTAATTGGAAGAGAGATCTGTTGAGAGTAACAAAATAGGCAAACAGCATAAAGAACAGGCAATTCCATCAACTGGAAATAGCCAAGATGGGGAGAGGACTTCGGAGGGGGAGGTACCATATATTCGTGCCCAGTTCTGGATTCCCTAGAGGTTGAGCACTGGGGAAACAGTGCAAGACAGGTAAGAGCTCACCCTGGTTCTGAACCAGCCCAGCTGTTCTTCTATTCTTAGAAATGATAAAACTATAACACCAAACTTCATGCAGTATACAGAGCAGATAATACCAGAACATTCGAAATAGGATCTTTTTCTTCTGCTTGACCTTCAAATACTGTCTTTGTTTCTGCTGCGAGAGTCATATGATGACAGATATGCTGTAAGTGGGGTCAAATTTACAAAAGATTTTGAAACTGCGGAACGCTTTTGGTCCCGAAGTGGTCCTGACAGTTGAATTTGTCAAATTTCACCCTCTTTAATCATCCTGTCTCTGACAACACCAGTATGATGGAGAGTTGCCCATCCCACGTATTATTAATTGTGATAGATAATGATTCCAAGAAAGATTTTAGCTTCCTGGCCATTTGCTTAACTTAACTGTTGATATCCAGGTGGCCTAATAGGCACGCAGTTCCTGCTGGAAACTGTACTTACTGAACCTCTTACTTGTATGGTGTATTTAGCCGTTTTGGGGATTTTCTTCACTCTCGTAATGTCTTTTTTTACACTTTATATGATGAAGTTTGTTTTTGCCTGTTGGCTTCTCATGGCTTAGGTTTTTTTTTTTGTGCATTCTTATTTAGCCGTACTATTTTATTCTTGACTTTTTACTTCCTTTATTTTTGTTTTGGGATATATAAGCCTTCTGTGACTCTAATAAGGTATTTTTTAGTAGATTTCCATGGATTTTAATATGCTAACTCTCCCCTTTAGGGTCTATAACTAATTTCCTCATTTAGAAAAAAAAGCCCYTCTTCTGCTTCAAGTTTAATGTCATAGCACTGCCTCTTGATATGATGACCCCGAGAGGGGATCYAGTTTAATTACACTGTGACCACTGCTATGTAATGGCTGAATTTCACTT
Organism: Oceanodroma leucorhoa; assembly: GCA_030449065.1. Lineage (NCBI taxonomy): Eukaryota > Metazoa > Chordata > Aves > Procellariiformes > Oceanodroma > Oceanodroma leucorhoa. Next base: position 3,921,896 of record JASVER010000080.1, on the reverse strand, counting down.
ACTTCCTGAACCAGTTCCACTGTGTTACAAGAAACACGTATTTTCTGACTTTTGTGTGCTCCACAGTGAGTTTCCATAGAAAGAAATAAGTTTATGGTATTGAGAGTGTTTTTCTTCACTCTCTAACCTAATGTGACAGTCAGCTAGTTGGCAGTCGGGTAGCTGAGGATGTCCATTCTGTCTATTGTAATTAATACTGTTTGTGGGCACACAGGGCTGCCAAACACATTTGCATTCCGGTTCTGGCTTCCCCTCCCAATCGCAGGGGAGTGCAGGGGCAAGATTTTCCCACATCAAGCCAATGGTGACTTTGTTCTTCTTGTCGCTTACATGCGGAGGACAAGATGTGAAGTTGGTGTCACACTACTCTTGCTCTTTATATCAAGCTGATTTTCTTTGCCTCTTGTGCTTTAGAAAAGAGAGAAGGTCTGGTGCTCAAGACTCAGATAGCGAGTCTTTCTTCTGCTCTGCATCAGGATAGGCTCCTGTCAAGGTGGGGCTCTTGTGCAGATAAAACAGGATCGTTATTTCCAAAACCTGGTATAAAAATTTACAAAGGGATGTCAAATATCTGGATGATGCTCTTAGTCATATGGTTTAGTTTTATGTAGTCCTGTGAGGAGCAGGGATTTGGACTTGATGATCCTTATGGGTCCCTTCCAACTTGAGATATTCTATGATTCTATGAAATATAGATCCCAGTTTCAGATTTCTTCATTTTCTGTCAGTACCCTGTGGTCTCCTAAATGAGAAGGTACTCTTGAATCCACAAAACAAAATTCTGTATTTCTGTAGAGTGTTTCACCCAGCCTATGTATATTCTGTCCATATCTGAGAAGACAGTGGGGCCCTTCCTTTCCGAAAAGCTTCTTTACTACTTGCCTCGGTCTCTCGAAGTGTAATCACCCTGATAAAATGCATCGCTTTTTACAGTGGCTGTTACATTGTGATGAACTCTTGATTGTTGCAGTAGTTGCTGATGCTTACTTGGGTTTCTGATCTTCTGATACAATAAGAAGACTAGGAAAGCCGATGGTCCATAGGTCAGTTGGGCCCTGTGAGCCTTCAGTGGAAAAACAGTACAGTGTATCAGCAGATGAATTTCATAATTCCACTCCTTTCCTTGCCCCTTTTTCCTAAATCTCAGTGCTATACAATGGTATTTATTAGGTCAGATGATGTACTTTGCTCCAAAACATTCATATGGAAAAAAAATGAACAATTGTGATTAAAATTGATTTTTTCCCTTTGGGAAGTTAGAATCAAAAATGGTTACCTGCTCATTTATGAAACAGATTTATTCTGTTGACATGGAGGCTTGTTTGAAATGTAATTGAATTTCTGTTACCTAATGGAAAGTGACAGTTAACAGTATTTATTTTCCATTTGTGTCTCAGTAGATAACATAACACAATTTTGATTTGTAGTTAGCTTTGGAATCTGAGATTGTTCTATCTCTGTAATTGAAAAGATGGGAGCGCGATGGCCTAATACAATCCTGTTTTTGTTTTTTTTTTACACAAGTAAAGGCAACATTAATACAGTAAACAGAATCTATTCTGGCTTAATAGTTACACTGAGATGTTATTTTTGCATCCTGCCTTTCTCATTAGAAACTGCCACATCATGATCTGGATTGATAATTCTTCCATTTAGACACTCTCTGCGGCAGCTAATTTCTAGGAGCAATGCCTCCCTTTCCTTGCTCACCTCAAAATAACTTTTTTACCTTGTATTTCTCATCATTTTTTTTCACAATGTATTTTTACAACATGTATTGTGCTCACTTTGTATGGAAAGCCATTACTTCATCATTAACGTTAAAAACAACGGATAACAACTCGGTTCTTATACATTGTTACGTGCCTTACGCTGCAATTCCCCTGCCACTTTTTAGAATTCTGCCTACTCCAAAATAATTATCTCTAGACAGTCTCTTCCCACAAAGGAAGTTATTTCTCTTCACAGCCAATCTCTACCCATTCCTACTTGCACCCTTAAGTCTGGTGGCACTGAAGAAGAAACACTTTTTGGAGAGGCAGTTGTCTGTTCTTTCCTTTGTTATGGTGAAACCTTTGCTGTGCTGTCTAAAGCCTGGTCACCAGTTACTTGTCTTGTAGCTAACTGCATTTATGAAAAAATATTTAGTGCTCTTATAACGCTAAGGTGAGTATTAATGCATAGAATCGTAGAATCATRGAATAGAATCATAGAATCATTTAGGTTGGAAAAGTTCTTTAAGATCATTGTGTCCAACCGTAAACCTAACACTGCCAATTCCACCGCTAAACCATGCCCCTAAGTTGCATAAACCATGTCCCTAATTGCATAAGAGGAATACTCAAGTAGATGAAGTGTTTAATCTTACATGATACAAGATGGTGCTTCTTCAGAGCGAGAAGGTGGCTGTCACAGTACAGCCTCCATTTACCCAACCTGCTTTCCAGATGGGCCAGAAACAGGCCACTAACCACCCGTATTGGTTTACGAGATTCCACTGCCAGTTTTGCTACACTATTTTAAACTAGTAGTTTTTAAACCAGTAGTTGTGCACTGTCCTATTACAGCATTTGGGAAAGGGTGTTATTCAGAACATATTTTTGGTATACTCAAGTGTTGAGTGCTCATAAAGTCAAGCTTTTTATAGTGTATMAGATATCACAACTATTAATTATTCTACCACCAGGTTTTTTCCTTCATGCTGATGAATAAATCAAGAAGTCAGGTTTTCATGAGCTACCTTGATTCTTAAGTTGATTCAGGAATAGATAATAGAAACATGGTACTGTAGTTTCTAAAGTGGAAGCTGAGAAGAGTTTTCATACATCAATAGCATACTATCATGAAGGATTGCTTCACTGGGATTATTTTAAGGGATTGTGTGTGCATGAAAACCACAGAAAATGGATACAGATTTTTGAAAATCCAGAAACAGTTCCTGAAATGTAGACAAGCAGTATGTTTTATAGCTTCTGCCTTTAGGTTTTTAGGTTTTAATTCACACAAAAATCCGTATGTTTTCAAACTGCACTTCATTAAAACCTCAGTGATTTCTGATAAGAGCTTTGCAGAAGTTGAATTTATCTATTCAATAAATAAATGAAATCATCAATAATAACAATGCATAAGATACCCTAAATGGACAAAAAACCAAACGAATCTGAGCAGGAGACTTGCTGCAATGAATATGAACAAAAAGTATTTCTTCTTATTAGAAGCATGAAATGTGTTGTATTTTCAAAGCAGCCTTGAGCTGCTCTGCAGTATTCACAAACCACAGATTTCATCCTTGTCCCTTGATTGGCCTAAAATATTCATCATTTCAGACTTCCCCTAATTTAAGACCTACTAATGAACAATTATTTCATGAACCGTTTTTAATCGTACTACTGAATGTGTAAATATGCAGTTTCAAGTGATGGATATCCAAGCCTGTAATGACTAAATATTTCGATACATTTTAATCAGACTTGGAGTGGAGATTTCAGTGGGTATTTCCATGCATACTTCTTTACATATGCAAAAATACATGTATGCATACAGAGGTACACATATGTGTGTGTGTGTACATATAAACATGTATCTATATATAAATGTGTCTCTGTGTGCATGCATAAATCAGGAAGTCTGTTATGATATTAGTTATCAAATGTAAATGATAACCAATGCATGAGCACATATATTTTGTGCTGTTTTGTGCTGGAAACATTAAAGTTAATGCAAAATGTAATTTGTAAACTTTTGAGGTTTAGAGGACTCCCACTTTTTTTTCTCTCCAGATCCATAGATACTCAATAGTCTCTGGCAGACAGGGTGTCCATATTTGTTCTTTAACCCTAAATTATGGCTGTGTGCTGACCTTTACTGTAATCTCCTACATGCCCTATTATGATTATTCAGTCTGGGAGAGAGTTTCTAGTAATTTCATTGATAGTGGGAACATAAAACAACATAATTAACATAGCATTTTGTGGAATAAGCAATCTCCTGCTGGAAGGGTGGTATTTGAGTAGGCTTTATGTGGAAAACTTCGGGTATGAAATACACAGCAATACTCCATGTGAGAAGGAAATACAGGGTATAGGTATGCTGTTTCATCAGTTGTTTATGTTTAGTTGGTACATTGCTGCTGGAAGTGTGCTGATCTCTGTTGATAACTGTGTAAAACAGCAGTTTTAGTCATAAATGTGTGCTTCAAAATAGTCAGCTGTATAGCGGAAATGAAAATATATTTTAGAAATAACTAGATCAGTGGAATGACTTCCAATAGAGAGAAATTAAAAAGATGGAGTTACTTAGTTTTGAGCAGAGATTAATGGTAGAAGCTGTAGGAAATAACAGTACAAGAAAAGCCTGGTAAGATTCCTTACTCACTTTTTTCATCATGTAAGAACGGCAAGAGGAGGGAAGCATCTTGCTTGAATTAACTTATTTATCTAGGTATTTATCCATCACTGTACAGTTTGACTTGTCAGTGTGTTAATGGTTTTATTTTTATATTACAGTTGTCAAGGAGGGAAGTGTAATTATTCCCGTTTTAAAGATAGAAATTGGGGCAATGACTTGTGCAGGACATCAGAAACAGGAGCCTGTTCTTGAATCCACTTGCTTACTGCTGATATGGTTTTACTCTGAGACATAACCATTTCAAGTAAGATTTATTAAATATAAAATTGCTGAAGTTAGCACATATAGTGTGTGTACTTTATACCACAAGCAATGAAGGTGTAGGCCTCAGTTTCCCTGATTATGATAATTGCTGCTTAACTGGAGAGGAGGGTATGTGGTGTATACAGATATCTTTGAGGAGTTCTTGAAGTGGGGTGGGTAGCACTGAAAACCTATTATGGCTCAAGATCTTCCCGAAGGGTGCTGAGCTCCTTTTCTTGCACGCATCCGCGGTTCTCTGCTGGGTGTTCTCTCATGCGCTGAGTTTTCAGGGAGTTAATTGTGGTGACRTGGGTTGAATTGCATTAATAAAGTATCAAATTATATCTGGATTACTTATTAAATTGAGAATATTATCTATACTGTATCCACCATAGATGGGAAAAAACTTGCATATATGGATGAACTTAATCTGCTCATTGGTTTATGAACGTGTTGTCCCCAGAGAGTGATACAAATCCACAGGGTGTCCCTTAGTGCAGGATTTTGTACTTAGGTCTGTGAGTAGGCTATAAAGTCAGAGGTGGAAGGACTCCTTTTGACTAAGCAATTGATGGGGCTTGTGCGTATTGTTCCTTCTAGCAGGCACATGGAATCTGTTGCGTTTTGGACACATACATCTGATGTAAAGAGGCAAGAATGTGGCCCACCAGTTAAAATAATCTGTTCCTTTCACTTCTGTCCTGCTTACCGTAAACAGCTTTGTCAGTGATAACTTTTTCGAGAGTCAGATGAACTGGGCTGGGGATGAGCTCATTTGGAGATGATGCCAAGCCCCTAGCCCAGGCATACATCCCAGTCCAGCCGGTGGGAAGTGCAGCTCTCCTCGTCCTAAGGTGCTTTCTCATTTGTCTGCCTCCTACACTATGTCCCCCTCCTGATCCACCTCACACATCACTTAGGGCGAACTGAAACGGAGGGGAATAAACTCAGAGGTTAGAAAGGATTTGCTCCCTTCTTCCCACTCTCCTCCTGTCTCCAACAGAGAGGGCTGCCACACTCCCAGCTTCCCTCATCTTCCCTGCAAAAGGTTMATACTACTTTTCAGAGCAATGCAACTGTTGTTGTGTCTTTTTATTTAGTCCAGAGTTCAAGAGCTTCAGCCTTTTAGCAAAACACCCACAAAGCCAATGTATATAAACATTTAGACATCCAAAAGTTGCCCTTTTCTGTTGTCCTAAAAGTACCTCCGGTTGCATGCTTGAAAAAATTGGCAATAGGGATTCCTCTCTGAGATCTTGGCTACTAAAACCTCTGCTCTTCTATTTGTAAACTACGTAAGGATATGCATGAAATGAAGGAAAATTTCTGGAAAGATTTACTAAAGACATTGTAAATAGTAATTGCTTGTACACGTAAGTGCATTTYATTGCAGAGATTTCAGTGACTATGGTATACAGGTGGGGCTTTGAAACACGGTGTTAAGCCATTTGCTGGCAGGGCCTGAAGTTTCTACATACGTTACATTTGTTCTCTGAAATTTTTATTATAAGCTCAGCAGCATAGAAGTAGTGGTGGATTCCAGCTCCAGCTTTGATGTGCTGTGCTGAGCTGCAAAGAGGTTTGTAGAGGGAGACTTCACTTACTTGTGCTCAGACTGGAAAGCAAAACTGGTGCTCTCCAAGTGTCGAATCCAGATCAGAGGGAGTTTCAGAGGAGAAATGAGGAACTAAGGAGTGGAAGACTCTTTCATAAAAAAAACCACAACACAAACCCCAAACAAACAAAAAGCCTGTTGTGGACATCACTGTGAGTACTCCAGCTAGACAGTTTTGAAAACTAGAGAATCTACCCAGAGGAATGGAAATAAATRTGGGGAAGTATTAGGAGTAATAATATAATTGCAGGGAATTCTAAGTAGCTGCGTTCAAACTCTTTCCTTAGTATCCCTCCTTTCTGTGAACTTTCTGATGGTTTTAAAACAAAATCATATGTATTTGATCCCAAACAGCCCTATTTTACATGTCTGCAATGCTTTTGAAATATTCTCTTTACCAATTCCCGTGTCAACTATATGGGCTAAAATGTCCTTAATTTTCTACTGAAATCCAAAATGATATGTTTGGAAGGTGTTTCCTTAATAGCTATACACTGCTAAAAATTGCATTTGGATTGATACACTTTTCAGATTTTTTGTATTAAAGTTTTACTTACTATAAGTCTAACACTAGCTATATGAGGCACAACGTTAGTTTATTGGCCCAGCACAGGGTTTCGTAGAGCAGGGACAGTGGCTGAGTCTTATCATCTTTTAAAGTACAGGGAATTTAGTTTAGTTATATAAAAATTTTGATTGTAACAGCATGTAATATTGTTTGTCAGACCTCACCTATAGCTACAATGACGCATCTTGGTAGGACAAAAGCTGTAAGTGTTGCCAGCAGTCACTTTTCTTTCAGTTGAAAAAGCAAAGATTTGGTTGAAGGCGTGTATTTTTTTTTGAGACCACTGGTGCCTCAAACCATGAAAATGGCAAAAAATTTCTGATAGCTATTTTTGCTATATAATTGGATATAATTATTTTTCAATACAGGAATAAAAGCAAAATAAAGAATACTGGAAAAAATAAAAAGCGTACTAGAATAATGTGATTTAAACTTTGACAGTGTACCACCATTTGCAGCTGATAATGCTAATGAAAATGTTGGAGACACTATTCTGCCTGCAGAGTAATAGAAAATGAGAATGAATATGTGCTTCCGGCTAATTGTGGTGCTTGTAATTCTGTGATTCCGTATAGTAGGAGAGAGCATACTGCATGTCATTCACCAGCTGCTTTTGGAAGTGTGTAAGATCGATTTTTCAATCACTTTTCTGTATGTGACAACAGAATTTCAAAATTACAGGAGATAYGCCAGTTTGCCAACCTTTAAGTGAAGGGTAGCTTATATCAAAAAGTTGAGGGCAGGTTCTTAGGTTATAAATACAACTGTTATTTGAAAACACATCAGGCAAAACAAAATAGTGAAAAGGGATTTCATTCATTAGTGTACAGGAGGGAGCTCTCAAATACCTGTCCCACATTTTGATTCTGGCAAACAGAACTACCTTAACTTGATTTGGTAACTTTCCCTGAAAATACGTGATTTTTTCCTGAACATTATTAATAGTGAAATTTGTCAGAAGTCTGCATTTGTTTGAATGAAAAAAAGCTTTGTACTGACAGATTCAGTAGTTGTGTTTGTACTTCAAGAGTCAATATTAAGGAATGGTTAAATATTCAGTCTTCAGATCCTATGTCTCTCAGATTCTTACAATTTACGGAGATTATTGTGTCAACAAATGCAGCAATGAATAATATATATCCTGTGTGTAGGTAGACTTGAACAGATGGCAAAAGAATGGTAAATGCTCTTTCCGGTAAGAGCTACCTTCATATTAAAATGTTTCTACCTATGAAGGAATTTATGAATCAACCAAAATAACAGAGATGCATCAAAATTTATAATATTTGCCATTTAAAAGAATAAATCGAAGGTTATTAGAATTTAATTGTTCATTTGAAAGTAGCAGAGTGGACAGCAATCTCAAAGTGACTGTGTCCATCGTTGCGGCTGGAGTGAAGCCCGGTAACACGGGATGGGTGGCGATGGCCACCAGGAAGCCCTGCATCTGCCTTGACATCTGTGTGCCACAGGTGCAGATATCCCCCGTAAAATATTCCCAGCTGAAGCAACAATTTTAGATTAACGTGAAACGGGTATTCAGTCACGTTGTAACTGGATGGATGTCAAATAATCTGTTACAATGCTAAACCTGTAGTATTTTCTCACTGTATAAAATTAAATTTGTATGACTATTAGAAATTAGTCTGTTGAGCGAGGGGTCAGTAGGCTAGGAGTTTCAGATTTGTCTGTTTGTTTTCTCTGGCTTCCGCATGCTGACAAATGGGACGTGGCCCTGCCAGTTTCATACTAATTACGGTACCTGAGCATTATTTGTAATAACTGCTCTTTTTATCCAGGGAGGCAGGCAAAAAAAATGCCTGTTGATAGGCAGCCAAACTACATTTCTACCAGCAATGTAATGTCTCTGCTCCCAGTCTGCCTTGGTCCTCTGTAGGTAGCACCTGACAAACAGTTTTCATTGACTCCCTCATTTCATTCCTTGCTGTATCCCTTGTCTTTCTGTAGGTGTGTAGGCAGCCAAAAGCCRGACCTGGGCTTGGAAGAGTCCCAGCGGAGGTCAGGCACCGGTGGAGTGGTTAGATGCTGCCTGCACTCTGTTCCTGTCTTTGCTTACTTGTGCACACTCCAGGTAGTCCCACAAGTGCATAACCAGCAAGAACAGCTTATGGGAAAGTGGTGTAACTAGGCTGGTGGTTGAGAGAAGGATCACTGGCTGATGTAAAATCTCTAATTTTCAGGAACTTATGCTGTAAACCTGTCTCTTCTCATCCTCTTCATTGTACAGATTGCTGAGGTGCAGGTAAAGAGTGGTGTTTTTAAAGCAGAAGTTACTGTTTGGCTTGTTTTTTCCAACTAAAAAGTGAAGTGAAAACCAGAAACGTTTTCTGCTTTTAGAACCCATATTTAAAAAAAAAAAAAAAAAGCTGAGCTGTATTGAGGTTTGGTTGCACAAAAGAACTTTTGGGATTACCTTTCAATTTTGACTTGCTCTACATGTGTATGAATATGTATTCCTGTACATGTAGCAGTGTACAATATTACAGTGTTAGGTATATGACTATGAAGAACTGTGTCCCAGACTACAATATCATGCTGTTCATTTTTTGTGAAGTATTTGCAGCATTTAAAATAATTGGCGTGTTTGTTTAGAATTTTTAACTGAAACCCAACACCACAAGGCGTTGTTAAGGCAGCGTTGTTAAGGAGTCTTTTCTGTAGCAAATCAGTGGCGCAAAAATAAAAAATTTTTCTAGAACAGGACAGTTCAGTAACACTCAGGTGTCCCCTTAATACAAAAGGCTGATCACATAGTGGTCAGATGGTATCAGGCCATTTAAGCATTCAAAGCTGACTTGCATTTTGGGATAGCAATATATTGTTTGTGCTCTGACAATGGATTTCTTCCCCTTGAGAACATCAACCATTGGTGAATATGCATATACCAGGATGTTTGTTTTAAAGGGTACAGATATACAAGCTGAAAAAAGAAAAAAAAAATGGACTAAGACCCTTAAACAAAGTATTTCTCATTCTGAGAAGAGCCCACGTTTGTTTTCCTTTAGGGAAAAAATGACTTACTTTCTTATTTTAAGCAAACTGGATTTGCTTATTCATACGTCTGTTGCAAAAGTCTTGACTTGAGCTGTGCTGTCGTGAGATTCAGGACAGCCTACAGAATTCATGAAGGAAAACCTTGGAAAATGTTCAAACAATGAGAGCACATAAATTAAGCTTACTGTGAAGACTTTAAAGGATGCATTTTATGTGTGTAAACGTATTGATTGCTGATATATTAGGTGTCTTTAAGGCTTCACAAGTCAGTACCATTCATTGAGCAGAACTTGCAATTTTGGTTTTATTTTGAACTTACATTGAGAAAGAAAGGGTAAATGATGTAGCGATTGGTTTATTTCCTAGCCAGATGGACTTGATCTTGTGAGATACTTAGCACCTACTCATCCCCTTGATCTCGTAGGCGACACACGTGCTTCATGAAATTGTTAGCAATTGAGAGGATATGCTGTATTCTTGCAGTTACTTATACTGAAGTCAATGGGATCTTGCAAGTGCTCAGTACTTTTTGAAATCAGGTCACATCTTTAGATTTCTAAATAAGGATTTCAAAAGGACCTTGGCTCCATGACTCTGTCAGGTCAGAGCCCAAATCTGTTATTCCTTTCTCAGCAGCTTTGAGGATCCTTTCATTTTTATTTTTTTTTTTCATCATTTGCTTCCCTCAGTTTGTGGTGAGATCAGCCAATGGCAGCCAAACCATCACAGGATGAAAGATGTAAGGATCCGTCCACCCCTTGTACAACAGTGCCTCTCAGTTCTGTTATTTCCTTGCTCTTTCATTTCACTTTTCATATTTGCCCATGTACAGCAATCTTGCTTGTCACTGCATGTTCATAAAACACTCAATGCGCCGCTTAAATTGCCCTTTGTCACGATCTAATTCTCAAATACTAAAAATAATCATTCTTGAGACTGTTTTTAGGTAGGACGTCATATAAATGGCAGTGCTGTTAATATAGCGGATGGATATAGATTGATTAAAATCTTCTCCTTACCATACATTGCTCCTACCTCTTTTGGAAGATTGGGTCATTTTTACTTTGGCTAATTCCTTTGAACTCCAGTTGAATACCAGTATGTAGCTGAATAACATAAATGAACACCTTTTCCTTGCAATCAGGATGTAAAATTCCACAAGTGAGCATCGACTTTTGAAGATAAACCTGTGCCCCAGTATCATCAGAGTTGTGAAATACTAATTATCTGTGTGTGCCTGTGCAGGTCAGATATCTGTGCACGCACATCTGGTATTTGCATGCATAGGTTAGACTTACCCAACTGCAAATGCCTGACTTGGAAAATCTGCCCTGTAATTATTAGAAGATGTTATATATTTTTCCGGCACGTTATGAAATGCAGGGGAATGAACTCTTCCCACCCAAGATGCAAGCACAGACACACACACACGCTCCAGAGTTTTGTGTCCACCAAGGAGGGGTGCTTTATTTTCTTTCTAAGTGTTTGCCATTTGGGGAGGGAAGGGGTTTGAGAGCAGGTGTGGGAAATCAGGTAGGCTTTGGCTCCCTTTACCACAGACACAAGAAACATATGGCTTAGGTTGGTGCTTGCTGAACATATGGAGTGAACACACTAGTTACCAAGCTAGAACCTCAGCTGCACTAGCCAGTGCTTTCTGCTTGCCATTTAGCTATGAATGCTTATTGCATATTTAGAATATCACATCCTTTCTTCATTTTGTGGTGTTCTACAATGCCCTTTTCCATTTGGTTATCTTTTCTCCTCTATCTTACACTCTCTTCTTTGCTGCAGTCTCCTTCATTATTTTGCTCCTCAACTAAATGGATGCTTAATTTCTGACTGTAGGGATCGTGTGGCCAAGTTGCTACCAAAAGGAGTGTGCCTCAAATTTGCATTCATGTCTGCTTCTAAGGAGGGAAAAAGGAGGGAAAAAACCCCCCGAGAAATAAAAAGCGTAATAAGCACACATGCTAATAATTGGAACTTAGATGCAGGTGTACCACAGTACAGTAGATAGGATCATAAATCTTTCTCTTAAAAATTATATGAACTTTTTAACTTGTCAGCCATTGAGGGAGGAGAAAAGTAAAAGGAGTGAAAACATTCATAAAGCCAGTAGAAGTAAGTGATTTGAGCTGTGAACTCAAACTGAATTCTTTTGTAAGTCCACATCCAAAAATCTAAAGATGTGATAGGATTTTGAGGCAATCCATTTGCTTCGGTGGGAGTTTCTTGGCCCTCAGCACCACTTACTCTAAATCAGTCTGATTGATTGGAGTCTGAACCATAAGTGCTTGAGGCAGCCACTGATGAAAAACCTGGACTCGGTTATTACTGGCTATTTCTCTGTTGAAATAATGCTGCGATTGGTATGTTGATGCAAGGGGTTGGGCAAGGTGTTCTCCTGAGGTCCCTGCCTTTCTTCAATCTTTAAATATTTGAGAGAGATGAGAGAGAGTAGGAGAGAGTGGCCTCAGGCCATAGTGTAGCACTTCATGGGATGCATTTGGCCCTTGGGCCATATTCGCCTCTTTGTTTTTACTTAAAAGACAAGACCTAGCAAATGTGGCTATTAATGAATGTCTTAAAAGCAAGTGAGAAAAAGCTGGCAAGGAGCTGATAAAGCAGTGAAGGTTTTGAGCACTACTCTCCTCCAGCAGCTCTAAATTCAGGAGCGTTTCCCACGGAGAAGGGCTGACGAGGGCGCAGGASCTGAGCTCATCGAGGGCTGGCTTTGTGGGTGCAGAACCGCACACCTTCAACTCGTATGCCGCCGTTTGCTCCTCAGAGGGTTGGCTTGCATGTGCAGCTTTATCTTCCCGACTGTTAGAGTGGCCCTATGTACTGTGCACATATGCTGGAGACCTGATTTATAATTAAGAGCAGCTGGCCATGCTGCTGTCCAAAATAATTTCCCCTAGTGAAGGATCAGTGGAGAAAAATGCAGACAGGTTTTAGCCTTTTGTTGAAAGAAAGAAGAGGAGCCTTCATGCTGCGCATGGCCGGGGGAAGTTTATTGCTTGCCTGAAGAACCAAGAGCTGGGGATCTTCCATTTTATGAGTCCCTCCTGTGCTGTACCTGTGGTGAAAAAAAGTTAAAGTTGCCTAAAGGCAGCTTATGGGGATTCCCCACATAGCTTATTTAATGTGTGCTGGGGACTGCTTCTGCCCTGGTAGTCTTCAGAAATGCAAACAGCAGAAAGATGGTAGAGAGACCCAAAACAAACAAACAAACAAGAGGCTCCTCCCCTCCACCTTTACCCCCATTTCCCCAGATGTGCTTGGCACTTCTCTAGTATGTCTAGTAACCCTCTAATATGAGGGTTATTTTTATAGTGCTCATGGAAAAGGATTTTATATCGAGTCTGATATGGCTGGCTGGACTCAGATGGAGTCCATGCATCATGTTGGTTTTTAATAAGTATAAGGAAAGTTAATCTCATATTATGATTTTTTTTCCCCTCAAATACATATTTTTAGAGTGAGTAAAGCAGATAAAATAGTGAGATGTCTAGAAGCATTTTTGTGTAGTCCACTTGGAACAGCTCCTGTTGCAACATTATGTCGCTGAGGAATGGTGGGAATGCAAAGCCCTACCATGTCAATGCTCTGCTGCTTTCCTGGTTGTATTTAGACAAACTTTTCTTTTCTGCCTTGCTGTCTCTGAAGCAGTACAGGAGACAGGGGAAGAGGATGAGGCTGGCAGAGTCCAACTTCCCTAGGGGAAGAGTCCTTCTCCAGGGTAATTAGAGGAGAAGAGGCTGTTGCACTTCTTTGCACCCTTGCCCATGCCTCTGTTGTGTGATTGCCATGATCCTGGAGACCACGCTTTTTGGCCTCCTGTTTCTTTTCTTAGCTAACACAAAACCTACTGTAGGGTATGTGAGCACAGGAGTCGCAGAAGGGAGCTCCTGCTGCCATGGGGCTAGTTACCTGGTGGCTTCAGGGAGGCAGCAGCGCGGGGCCTATGGCCTTTAGGGGCTGGGGGAGGATGTGAGGGAACATCATAGGAGGGCAAGTACTTGACAAGCCTTTGACCTCCTGGAGAAAGATAATGATAAGCTAGTTTTTAAGAGAAACCTTAAGGACATATTCATAGGGAGTAGGAGGCTGCGTCTCTCTAATCAGCAATTCTGTGAAATATGTGTTTCTGTATAACGAACTGCAGGTTTTTGGAGAAAACGGAGGAGGAATTATCTAATTGTCACTCTGACTTGTCTTGGACAGCAGCCTTTCCTCTTCTTTTTAGAGTTCTTACTGTGAGTAAATACTATTGCAAGTGAGGTGCAATTGTTAAACTCAACCAGGCATATCCTGTGCCCTCAAACACCGTGACACCATCAAGGGTAGTAGAGTTGACCAGCTTCTGCCTTTTCGGCCTAGACTTCCAACCAGCGGAGTTTCACCCACTCTGTAACTGGGTGCACCTAAGCACACACCGAAACAAATCGGCTGAACAAGGTAATTACATTTTCATAGCAACCTCAGTACAACTTTTCACCCAGAGTGAATTATGTGTCTAAGTAAAGGAATTCGACTACTCAACAGGATTAAAACAATATATAGATACAGTTTTGTATACATATATGTATTTTTTGTTGTTGTTGTTGTGTGTGCCATTGATGCTATTTATGTGACCTCTGGCAGTCGCCAGAGCGTGATGGTCAGTGGCTGTCTCTGGTCTGCTGAATGCCAGGTGGAGGCTGAAAGCTTGGACTGCAGCACAACTCAAGTCAAGCAGTAAGGTTATGCATTTACTGTAACATGATTTATGCAGGCCTCCACGGTGGGTATTAGGTTGGCTAAAAACAGATGCTGTCCTTTTTCTGGGCATTTAGCTCTGCCATATAAATATGCTATTCAGCTCTACCAAGTTTTTATAAAATGCTGTTTCTGCCAGACTAGCTAACAGGGCTTATCCAGCAGTGACACTTCAATAGCAAAATGTTTTGTGAATGATTTTAGCCTATTTGTTTTTCTCTCCTGCTGTGATCCTAAATATTTTTACAAAAGTATGTTTGAGAGATGTATTCACTTGGAAGGGCTTAGAAAAGGCAAATTAAGAGGTAGATTTGATATTCACTGACATAGTCTATTTTCATTAACATCAAAGTTACAATGCCTGTGTGACTGTGTTTATATTGAAAGCACATGTTCACAAATACAGCTATAAAGCTCAATTCTTCAATCTAGTTAAAAAAAGGAGTTGTTAAAGGTGGCTGATGAGGAGGCAGCGGTTTGTCCACCAGTTATATGCTGCTGTACTGTGGAGCTAATGGCATTAATAGAAGGAGCATTTTCAGCTTGCAGATGTGATGTAAAATACTAGATTTGTCAATAATTGAAGTCTGAAACAAACATTCCAATTACTAAGGCACTGTAGCTTTTTTGTTCATGTGATGAGCAGGCAACAGTTCTTGCTTGTACCTGCCCCTACCGATTATTATTATGCGTACTTAAAGTTCCTCTTTATTTTTCCCATTTTCATAACAACTGCATTGTGATGTGACATATCTTTTCCAGATATTTTGCTTGAATAAATAAGTAGGATATTAAATTCAACTGGGGTATTAGATTATAAATTAGTTCTGTAACAGGCATCGTAATGTTATTTAGAATTTCAGTTTACACAGACCTTGTAGCAACTCCCAAGAGCTATGCTACAGAATTAAGGGAAGATGTGAGTTGATGTAAGAAAATTGGTTTTGGTAATATGCTGATGTCAGTAGAGTTTCGCTGTGTGGAAAGATATTTAAATTAACGTTTTTACTTACTCCATTGTACAAACTTAAGATTGGTAATGATTTCAAATTACTGATGTGTTGGCATTTGGACTATGCAAACATGACCATAAATGTCTTTTCCCTAGTAGGGCGATATTTATATCATGAGTTTGTGTACAGGTTTTATTTTTTAACAAGCAGAGTAACATATTCCAATCTTCCCTGTAACTTAAGCATTTCATTTCATGTCAGGAGAATGAAAAAATTTAAGAGCATTTTTAGATGAAAAAGCCCAGGCTGGCTAACAGATACAGAGCTCTCTGTGTCAAGGAAGAAAGCACAGACTTACAGTGCTGGTCTTGAATAATTGTGTCATGATTAGCAAGCACAGTTAAACCATATTGGTGAGAGAGATGTGAAAACATGCCCATTTATAAGTACATTTATTAGTCAGATGGATGGTAATGGTAACCTGAAGAGAGAGCTTCTAAGGAAAAAGATTTATAGCTGCTTACATAGGTATTCTGTAAATATGCGACTCCATACCCGCTGTGATGTTTTATATATTCAGCGCAAGAGTAAAGGTGAAAAATAACTGCGAAAGGAAGTAGATGTCCTCCTGAGCCATTTTCTGAGATGATGGACAGCAATATTGGTAGGGGTCTTAATTAAAATCAAACCAAACAAAAACCACCCTGGTTGCTTTTAATAATGAGGAGTAGTGGAGTAAGGGAACAGATTATCTCCTTCTCTAGAGAAAATTGGCAGATGGAGAAAAAGTATGTGCAGGTATCAGCAAGATTGCCTTGAAACCCCCTCTGCTGCCTGTCACTGAGGTGCTATTTCAGAGTTTTCCATCAGGGCTGTGGTGAGGCAATTCAGTACCCAGGCCTGAAGGTGGATTTTGCACCCCTTCTYTTTTGCCTCCTTCCAACCTCTGCTGCAACAGCCCAAATTGGACGTCCATGCCGAGTGGGACGTTATTCAGGAAACCTCTCCCTTTCACCTGTTTGAACAGCAGATAATAATAGCCAAGTTTTTGTTTCCTGCAAAATATTGTGGTCTTCCCCAGGAAGAGGAGGTGGTAATGGAGCTACACATCTTTTTTTTGTCCCCAGCTGTAGTTGTGCCTATACCTCCCATAGCCGTGGGAGCTATCAGCCCCAGCTTACTGCATTCCCAAACTGGGCATGTAGTGCCAAACAACAAAATTGGTCTAAATTGGGAGTAATTCTGGTGTGAAAGGACTTAGGGGCTTTTGATGTAGGAGTGAGAGCAGGCTCAGGCTCGACATTTTACTGTACAGATCCTTCGCATTTCATATGCCTACTGCCCAGAAATACGGATTACTTATGTTGTGGGCTCTTACAGGTATCCCAGGCTGTGAGGGCCTTTTCCTGCAGCTCTTACCTTGCCTTTTGGGGTCGATCTTCCTTCACCAGGAAGCAATTCCCCTCTTCTTGGCTGACCACCATGATTTTATAGATGGGTGCAAAAGCTTAGCTCCTGCTCACATATGGTACGTGTGGTCTTTCTTTGCTTTGGTACCTGCTAAAATTCACTCTGTATGCATACACAAATAGTAACGTTAATGGATGCTGCCAGGTACATGACCTTTAATGACTGGGCCACTTAATTAAGTGTCTTAAATCTGAATTTAGGAGCCAAGAATAAGTTTTTGGGTTTTGCTGTTGTTGTTGTTGTTTGTTTTTTTTTGTTTGTTTGTTTGTTTTGTTTTGTTGGTGTGTTTTTTTTTTTTTTTTTTAATGTCAGGGGCATATCCTAATGCTGCACATCAGTTGATAATGCAGGCATGCTCCTATCTAGTGTTTCTGTGCAAGTTCATGAGTCTGGGCATGCTTTTATATGCAAAACATGTCTGGAGCCCATATTCCTCGTCGCATCATGGACATGTGATGTACATCCACTATTTGGAATGTGATTTGTCATCTAAATGTAGCTGGTGTTAGAGTCTGAATGTCTCGTTACTGTGAAACATTTTGCTGCTTTTAAAACAACTTGAACAAAGAGAGCACTTCATACTGCACTTTGATGTGTGTCTTTATTGAAAAAGCTTCTCTCCATTGCAGAGGCACTGAAGCATTTGCATTAAGTGATACAGGAGATGCCATAGCAATTTCATGAGAATTACCCTTTGCAATGAATGTTAGATTAAACATCTAAGTAAAATCCCTTGGAAGTGGCCAGAAGATAAATTAAAGCAGAGCTGTACCTAGATACAATTAAATTATGCACCTTCTTTTAAAGATTGTTTTTAATTGATTTGGTGCATACTCTTTAGTTAGTTAATAACGAGTGTTGTACCTGTGGCTATATGATCACTCATGTGAGTTAGATTTACAGCACTAAGAAACTCTCTTTATCAAAGAAAACAATTTCATAAAGGGTCTGTCCCCTCTCACTGCTCTGTTGCTGATAACGTGTCTGGACTTTTTTCTGATTAGTGCTCCAGTCTTACACTAATATTGAAGATGTTCTTTAGCCGATAAATGTAGGGTTATCACATCACTTTAGCAACCTAATTTGTTCCTTGCTTGCACACTACAGCAACTTTCATGTCTCGAACCCCTCCTCTCCATTAGGGCTTCCACAGTACTGCAAAAATGAAGCATTGGAGGGAGATGAGCRTTGGAGGAGAAGAGGTCAAAGATACAGGATACAAAAATGTGGAGGAAGGAGTTGCAAGTAGCTGGAAATTTTCCCAGGACAGAAGTTCCTCCTCTTTTACTTCTGAGGAGACTTGAATCTATATGGTCCTTATAACTTCCGATGTAGCTGGTAGGAATAACAGATGGGTACCATCAGTATTGAACATTAACATCATCATTTGAAGGTTGTGTTAGGTGTTAATTTTTAACTTTGGCTCAACTTCCATATGTTCCCTTCCAGTTCTCACTTGTTAACATTTTACCAAACCTACATCTAAACTGAAATCTAAGATAAGAATTTTCAAAGCCCTGTATCTGAAGTTCGACACCTGTATTTGGAAATGTTGTGATGATCAACAGAGAGAAAAAGGTCTTTCCTTAGCAAGGGACACATATACCACAGATCAAGAGAAAAAGAGATACAGAACCTGGGAAGAGAGGAAGGGTCTGAGGTGGACACCCATCATTGCGCACCCGAGACCTGCCACAGGAAAAGGGTAAGACAGGCCCACAAGAAGACAGCTGCAGCCTGAGGTGCACGTTGCAGAGCCCCTTCCAAGTAGTTTTCTCCACAAAAGTCCTAAGAGGTAACAGTGGCAAGAAGGTGTCTTTGAGGTTGCTCTGGTTACTAATCGTGATGACTAATTCTGGTTACAAGCTTCTGAGCTATAAGGGTAATGGCCCATCCTGCAGACTGGGCAAGGAGAGGATTCCTCTTTGTTTGGGGAAATCTTGAAGGTTTTCTCATCATAGCCCTGCTTGGATAGCCCTGTGTATGAGCATTGTCTCAAATCCCCATTTGGGCTCAATGAGGACACGTTTCTTGTCTTCATTCCCTCTCGGGTTTTAAAAAAAGCCTTTTGAGTTACACATTGAAAAAAAATTTCGGATAATGATCTCAACCTCTAGAAGGAGAATCTAAATGAAAAAAAAAAATCCACCTAACAATTAGATAGCTAACGTTTGCATAATTTTAATTATCACACATTGCAATTATTTCTAATTCATTTCAGTATACAAATCACTATTTTATATATGGCATGTTGTTAATGTTTACTACTATGATTACTAATTTGCAATATAAGGCAGCAATTTTATAGTTATTCAGTTATGTATAATTATTATGTCAAATAGGAGATGGCAATTAACACTGAAATGTATTAGAAATGATTATACTAAAATCAGTCTAAGAATATTTGACATGTACTTGTCTTGTAGTGGAAGATGGACTGCATTTTCCTACTCTTTTCCCCCTAACCATGCTTTTAGACAATGTATTTATTTGAGATCCCAAAGGATTTAATCCTGCAGAAATTCCTATTTCACCATCATGTTGACCGAAGAGTTAGAACTAGAACTAATGAGCAAAATCCAGGGAATCTTCTGTAGCTAAATCTCATGTGAGGTTTCAGAGTTTAGGTGCCTTGTTCTACGTAAGCATTTCAGAAAGTCCCTGCTTCAGTGGCTGCTTAAAAAGGAGATGTTTTAAGTCCTGCTACTGCCCATAGCTCCAAGTCTTTTAAAAGAGATGTTCAGAGAGAGTTTTGAGCTGTAACACTGGCGCAGTGCCTTAGCAGGAAGGTGCCAAACAAGCCGTGAGCCTGCAGCTGGCATCCCCGGGTGCTGTGCGGAGCTGAGCAGCTGGGGAGTTGCCCCTGTGTGATGGCAGAAAGAATCAGGGTGAAGAAGACGGTACCAAAGCTGCTCACGGTGACCCACAACACGAATCATACATTCCTCTGAGACCACCCAGAACACAAAGTACGATGCATTGCATCTTCAAAACTGTAGTAGTACTGTTGTGTGAAAACTTGACCAGAAGGTGGGAAAGCTGAGGTCTGGGTCCTTTTCCGGAAGGAGGGAATTGGAGCGGTATCCCCTGTCCTGTGGGAATAAACCCTAGTGCAGGCTCTAGTAGAAGTTACCTTAGCTTCTTTTGCTGAAGCTGGGCCACTGTGCTGTCGAGTGTGAGAGTTGGGAGCCAGGAGGAAGTAGGCATCTGAGGGGTTGTGGCACTTCTGGGATGGGAGAGACTTGACCTGGCGTGGGTTTGGGAGCTCCTCACTCCACAGGCAGGCCCACTGCAGTGCAACAGGYGGAACAAAGATGCTCTTAATATATAAAAAATTACAGCCTTAAATCATCTAGGGAATCCTTAAAGAGGGGAAAAATCCTGCTTCATAGAGAATCTAAATTAGCACTATCACTTAAACAAACTTTCTTTGTGTCAAAATAGTTCTCTGTGACAATCCTTTTTTTGCCAGGGATTTAAAATCTGGGCAGCTCTAAGCCCTGCTAAACAAAATTCATGGCTGTACATCTTAATAAAGCAAAGAAGAGCGCACAGTGTGTCAAACAAATTCACCTCCTTCCTTGGTTTAAGTGTAAGGCTTCTATAACAGCACATGGCAGGGGGAGATCCAGATAGGGCCCTTGGTGTGTTAACAGAGCATATTGACTTATATCAGTCCTTTTGCCTGGTTTAAAATTGATCCCCTTAGAAAAGTTAAATATCACCTATGTTTGTAGATTGCTAGACAGCTATTAAGATAATGCTTTTATAAATACAGATGGTGCCCTTATCAAAATTACATGGCAGTAAATAGATGCCAGTAGAAATAATATGACACTTTGATTAGCTAATAAAATGAAGCACAAATAGAATGGGGATGCTAAGTTGCTCTGACAGTTTTTGTACTGTCTTATTTATTGCTTATTTAGCTTTGATAAGTTTCTATTATAGTTTTTGCTTCTTAAGCAATTCCTTTGAACTTCTAGTTTTTAAACAGTAATCTGTATTTTATTGACTTGGGTGGAAAATCCTCATTGTCAATAAGCTCTTCATTATGATTGTAAATGTTATCATTCTTTTTAAAATAAATTGATAGGCCAAATTGCATGCTGTAAGTCGTGGAGATAAAAGTGGCAAAGGGTGCCAATTAATATGTTACATGAAAATTATTGTTTAGAGAAAATTATTGCTGGAAGTTTGGCAAGCAATATTGGTTCACTGATGTGGTGGCTTTTTATGCCATGGGAGATACAGTGAAAGTCTTGTATCAGTACATTGAATGACAATGGGAAAATTGTACCATTACACTTTGGGGATGGACTTACGCTATTGTCTAAGTACTTAGGGTGAGAGTCTCAGCTGTTCAGAACTGGTGTAACTCCTATCGGCTTCAGTGGGATTGAGACATGATCTGGTCACTTTTAAATTTGCTGATAATAGATATGACGGAAATACTGCCTGACGTTTGAGGCATATCAGAAAAACGTGCTCATTGATGCAGTTGTTCTTGGGATTGTTTAATGGCAGTGATAATCAAGAAGCAGAGACAGCAGGTAAGAAGAGCACAAATAGTATGTGGGTCAGTAACATGGTCTCACCAGCATAATACTGACCAATATTTCTGCCTTTTTGGTACGTAACAAAACTTGACTTAATCACTTTCTGCTTTCAAGTTACTATAACCTGCCACAGGTTTTAAAATCTTCTCAGAAACTTTTGGTTGCCCGTGCTTTCTCAGAGAGTGCAAGGTTCTGATTTGGTCTTTTGGTGCAACCTGTCGCTAATAATAAGCCTGTGGAGTAGCAGTGCTCCCAGTAAAGGTAGTGAGCTRGATCTCCTCTTCCACTTATACAGAGAAAGAAAGGTCTCCATGTCGGTGTTCTCTGCGCAGTGTTTTCCTCTGCACCCTGTGAAGCAGCAGTGCCGTGGCTAAACATGACACCCCGTTCTCCTCAGTCTTACTCAATAATTACTGCTCTGACATGATCACTCTGCCTGTAGCCAGCAGTTTGGCACAATCTCCAGGGGACCAACCATTGGCCAGATGGCATCCCAGCTGCCACGCTCTTCTGGAGCCACACTGAGCATCCAAGCTCAGATTTCTATAGCTCAGCTATGGCTCCACTGCCCGTAAGCACAATAGTATTTTCTTTCTGTCTTTATAGGCCCTGCCTACCCACCAGGGCTGAGCTTAGGGGACAAAAATTTATCTTCTCACATTTAGACAGTTGGTGTGAGGACGCACAACTTGTGTAAAGACTGTGGGCTGCACAGGAAGTTTCTACCTGTTGCATCCTCACTGGGAAATGTCAGTGCAAAAGGCAAAGGCATCTTTTAGATTATTTCTCTTAGGCCCCTCGCCATCAAGGTTCCTTGCGAAGGGGATTGGTTTAGGGCTATGAGAACATTTTACCCCTGATTAACCCTGTAGATTTAACCCAAATGTTGCAAGTAGCTCATTGTCAGGGAGCAGGTGGGACACACGTCTAGTTGCCAGATGGAAAAATCCTTTTAGGTGTCCAGGCCCCATCTGTGTGGGCCTAATGGAATCATGTTGCTGTTTGTGCTTTCACCTTTTGTTATAAAAATTTAAAAACCTGTTTTCCAAATAAATAAATTTAAGAAATCCCAAACCATAACAAAACCCCCCTTCAGATTTCACATCTTTATGGCTATATTGTCAACTTGATGCATGAGGTTTTAGCTGTGCAAATCCCTTTAATGCAAGTGGGAGTTGTACAGCTAAAGATTTACACATTGACTTCAGAATAATATTCCTTCATCTCTCTTCCTCTTTTTTTTTTTTTTTTTTCCCTTTCCCCCTATTGATTCCCTCCCCAGACTTTCCCCTTTGCTTTTTAATGAAAACCACAGGCTAATTCAGTGCTTCTCTTTCTGTAGCAAGAGGCAGGCGTGATGATCTCTTCCTACTCACTGAACAGGGAGTCCAAGGGAGTGATGTGTGAAGGTAGCGATAATATGTGATTATTAAGGTGATAGTGAAAGTCCTTTATCTCATCAGTGATTCCCACCCCCAAAAAAGTGTGAAACAGTCAATACTGTAGAACCCCATCCCAGTGAAAAAACTCTTTTTTTAAAACAGTTTTTTTTCAGGATGGCTGTGTCAGCCTTTCTGGCTAAAATTTCCTTCACTGCTTATAAGTAATGTGGTTGACACAAACAGATGTACATAAATCTAACATTTCAAGGAAGATCGTGCCATATCCTATCTATATGACAGGGCAGAATTCAAACAGTCTTGTGCTAGCCTGTGGGCATAATGCAAATTCCCTGGGCTGGAGAGACTTGCTTTTGCTCCAGAATTTCAATTGGTTGTCACCTAATTTTAAAAAAAAATGGGCTCACTCTACACAGCTAGGTTATAGAGGTTTCCTTCCTTGTATTAGGAGGGGACGATTGACCTAAGCGTTGAATCGTTTGGGACTGTGAACAATAAAACCCCCTTTGTCCCCAGTTTATATTAGAAAGTGCATTCTCTCCATCTTCTTTTGTCCAGAGAATTTGCATTGCTTCCTGGGGAATAGTTTATTGTCCGTGTAGCAGGATATGTATTTAGGTGTTTTCATTTTAATCCAAGGGAAAAGGCAGGAATTGTCACCCTTCTGGGTGGGGTGATAATCCTACACAGCCCCAATCCCTGTCAAAGCGAGAGCGCAGCCCAGGTGGAATTCAGAATACCGTAAGGAAGGCATTTTGCCAAAATGTTTGTCTACAGAAYGGCAGAGATTAAAGCCCTTCTAGCTCTGATTGGATTACCATGGACCAGAAGCACTTTAATCTCTACCACTGTGGCTTTGGGGGAAGCCAGTGATTGAGACGTGTGGCAGGACCATGCTGAAGAAGCGGATGACTGCACTTAGCTCTTTAATCTTCTAGTCCTGTGGCTGTAGTAGAAAAATATTTAACTGTTGCAGCAGAGAGAGAGAAATAGGTAGTGAGTAGTTATTTTGCCTTTTACTGTGCAAAGAAAATACAAATTGCACTTTCTCCCCTCCAGTGTTGTGGAAGCAGCCCATGTGTGATAGCCCGACTCAGAGCAGCCTGAGTCACTGCTCAAAACACAATATTGGGTAAGCTGGTGGTTGAGATTAATGTAAGCACATAATAGCCAATACTGCAAATCAAAGGTCTCTATAACCTAATACCGTGTCTCAAACCAGCAGCAGATGCCACTGGAAGGGTATTAAGACAGAGTATATTTAAAGTGACTTTTTTTTCCCCCAAGGCTGACAATAGTCAGTATTTTCTGGACACTTCTTGAATAATTTACGTTTAAATGCTATATTTTGTGCATAAGAGTGGCTGCAAACAGAGCTATTCAAGGATGATTCCAAGTATAGGATGCCCTTTGGAAGGGAACACAGGAGCATGAAATACTAAAACCCAGCTTTGGATGTTATGCAGGTCAGTAAAGAGATAGGAATAACAGTGGAAAATAAACGGGGATCTGAGCAATTTCTCTTGCTCAAGTCCCAGTCAAGAAAGGACACATTTAATAAAGAAAACAAGATATGAGTGAGGTGGTGAAAGCTGTCATGAGAGATGTGGAATGTCCGTTTAGCGCTTGACCTAGAGGACACAGTCTGACCAGTGGGATGCAGGATGCTGTGGGAACCAAAAGGTGTCCTTCTCGCTTATGTAAGGGTCCCCAACACAACTTCAGCTTTGTGCGCCTGCCTAAGTTATTTTGGTGTTTCTACAACAGATTACCCCCAGTCCCCCAAGAAAGAAGCTGGGGGATGCTGCAAGACTGACATAGTCTCCAAAACCTGCTGGTGAGGTTGGGTATTTATTAATCAGAAAATGGCTCCACGTAAAGAAAGAACCATCCTGGCTGCAGTTTCTTGAGCTTCAGCAAGAGCAAAAGCCTCACCTCTTTGTCCAGCTTGTGCTGGGGTGGCAGGGCTGGAGGGGAAGCAGGGGGATTCACTCATATTGGTAATGGGAATGGAATTCTCTCTGGAGGGCTGAGACGGGCTGTGCTCAAACAGGCAGGAAAGTCATGGGGCTGTTAGCTTCAGTGGAGCTTAGGTCACCAGAAAAACACAACTCCCCAAAATGGCAGAAGTCTTAATTCTCATTTTCATTTAGCATTAGGAGTCTGGCCCTTCAGTGAACTGGCTGCACATTCAGCCTTCGTAAAAATACGGACAACTTCAGTTGGAAGCGTGTCTAATGCCATGTAGACGTCTTTAATTTTTAAATGATCCTTCAGACTAGGAGGGTAAAGCTGTATAATCCTTATGTTTTATATGCTATTGTGCCAGCCTTTCATGGTGAGAAGCTAAATATTTTTGTGATTTTAGTTGGTTTATATACGCTGTTCTTGGTTTGCTGGCAAAGTGAAATGTCTGATGCGTCCCACCCCTGATGTCTGCATTTGGATGCAGGATGAAGTGAAATGAACCCTATAAGCCAAACATTGAGTTCCTTTCCGTGCTTTTATTAGCTTTTACTTGGCAAATTCTAGTGGCTTTTGTATAGAGAACATAACATTGTAAAAACCGTGGATGTTTATGGCAGGCACGGCATAACTTAATAAATACAGTATACATGTTACGAGAATGGATGCTCTTTCGCTAAGTACAGAAGCTACATATGGTGCTGATAGCAAGTGCCATATGTTTGTAGAAGAGGCTACATTTGTACAGTGCCTTTTTCTGAGACCTACTAATCTGTGAAAAATAACAATTCTGTTTAATACTGCTGTTTGTGGTTTTGTCTTCTGACTTCTGAAATGTACCCAATCGGAATGGACTGGGACGTGTAGGTCTGCACTCCTCTTCAAGAACAATTAATCCTAACAGTGCCCATCTGGAAGATCCAGCATGCCCCTTACCCTAATCATGGTGCTACAAAATTAGACTGTTGCTTATATTACTCTTCCTGTCGCTCCACACCCTGAGTGCCTAGCTCCCCAGTGACACAGCTTCCAAAGGAAAGTACTCATCACCAGTGTCACCTATGGCCTGCTGGCAGTGATGCTCTCATAGGAGACATATGCTTAAATCTGGGCTCTCAGGCTGGGAAGAGATGGGAATCCAGGTGTCCCACCTTTCTGTTGCCCTAACCATCAGTGTATGGCATAACAGGTACTGACAACATCTCCTCTGCTAGATGATGCAGAGGAGCTGCTGCTGCTGCTTTCAAAGAACAGAAGTAGGCAGATAGGCTCAGGAGACGGTTCTGGGCTGTGGATGGAGACAACCACCCCGACGCTTTGTCTCAGGGAATTTTGGAAGGAAGTAAGACTTTGAATATACTCTGTGGTAAGCTTTCCTTTTTGGCTACGTGACCATGTACTCAATGAGTCTTTTGAGGTTTCTCACCCTCCATCGCACTCCTAAGGTTGGCTTCTGTACGCCCTTGGGGCCTATGTGTCTACCTCTGCGTTTCAGATTCCCTTTTGGGACCAACTTTCTAAAAACGTATGCCTTGAAATGCCTAACTTCAAGGTGCCGAAGCCCCTTATGGGATCCAACCTGCAGCCTAAACCTGCTTGGTTAGAGACCTGATTAGCTAGCAACCATTCCTCATGTGGTCACCGCTTCCAGGAGTGTCCCTGGCTTTTTGATCTAAAGATGTTTGGATTAACTAGATCTCTCTCTGAATGTACCATGCATAAATAATACACAGCTGCTAGCAATTCGTGGCATTTTTAAATTAGTATTTTTATTTGTTCATTCAAGAAAAGCATTTGGAAACAGTTGTGTAAGTAATTTGGTTGGGCAGGCTTTTTAGCAATAGGCAATAGAGAGTTAATTCTGGGTGTTGTCAGCTGCTTCCAGTTTTGAACACGTTTCGGATTCAGAAGACAGCCATATAGAAAAGAATGTTATGTTAATGTGACAGCAATCATAGACACCACTATTGAAAACTCACTGTTGCTCTCCCCTCCAAAATTAACATCATAACCTTATGTCAGTGACTCACTATTATCCTAATACCTGTTTTTGGATTCTGTCCAGTCCCATTAGATATCCCCGTGTTGATTGCTCTGTTACTGGTGAATGTTAATTGCCTCCAAATCTCAGCGGAGTTCAAAAGCTTGGGGAAAAAGTACTGACTGGTAAAGCTGCTAGTTTTATTAACAGGCAAGTAAATAATAAATCTGTTCAGCGATTTGAGTGAAGTGCCTGAGACATGAGATATAAAGAGCTGATCTCACATTTTTCTTTGCATGTCTATCATATGTTAGTAATGAGATAGCAGAGTAAGCCATACTGACTTGGAACATTTAAATGGTATCAGTAGTGCCTGTCCACGATCAGCGTACTTTAAGAGGTAGTCAGGCTCCGTGTCCTTCCCGTTCGGATTCTCGTCTGCTTGACATTAAATGATGCCCTTTATTACCCTTTAAGATGCGTTTTAGAGTTAGTGGGACTATCTAATTGAAATGATGATGTCAAAGTATGGTTATAGCAAGGCTTGTCACATGTCATTTAATATTTTTCCTCCTCCTGGTAATGCATATTTATGATTTTTTATAGAGAAACTGCTCTTTTGCTTTGCTTTAAGGGAGAGCTGAGGTCTTTATTACTTGTCTGTTTTTTTCTCTTTGTTTTAATCACAAGAGTTTTAAACAAAATCCCTGCTTGCTCCCCCTTTTCGACACCAGAAATCTCTAGATGGAAAATCCCCAGTATAATCCCATTGTGGGTTTGCTTCTTGCAATGTATTTTCTGGTTTAGGTACCTCTTTTAGTAGTTTTTAGTTTGTAAAAACATTGATAGCACTTTCAGAGCTGAAATAAGTGATGTGAAGAATATACTGTAATCATATACTGCAGAATAATTACATATTTTATATCACTGGTTTTCAGTTGATAGATAATATTTAATCTCCTAGTAGAGATCTGTAATGACTCATTTTAGACACTGACCCTCTAACTTCATTTCAGGAATGAAATATTTCCTAATCCAGTAATGTCTGTCTATACCATCATGTCATGTAGATAAAGAAAAGCAACTCCAGGCACCCACTGCTAGACTGCTTAACAAAAATAAATGTCAGCAGGTGAATTGCTTGCTGAATGCTAGGCTGAAGTCAAACGTGAGCTGAACGTGTGTTATAGCTGTATAAAATCTGTATTAGAGCAGGTGAAGTGAAGTTGCTATTTTTGTTATTTTAAGTGATTGTTAGGCTAATATAATGAAAAGCATACCCAATCTTAACTGGAATTACATTGATCTGATAGGCATAGCGTGTCCAGATTAACACGGGTTTTTTAAGCAGTGTAAAAGTGATTTAGTAACTGTGCCGGTGGTGAAAATGTGAACAGAAGCCAAGAATTTCATTGTGAGACTTACTCCAGAGAAACCGAACCACAACAAAGGTGAGAAGGAGAAGCAGA
The DNA here is from genome assembly GCA_030449065.1 of Oceanodroma leucorhoa. Taxonomy (NCBI): domain Eukaryota; kingdom Metazoa; phylum Chordata; class Aves; order Procellariiformes; genus Oceanodroma; species Oceanodroma leucorhoa. The sequence goes on along the minus strand of JASVER010000080.1, from coordinate 3,893,487 downwards.
ATAATTAAGAGCATTTCTCTTTTTGTGGAAATGAGTTTGATAGGCAAGTAGTGTTTATTATTAAAATACTTGTGAGCATTTGAAGCTCGTCTGTGTTTTCACCAGATGTAGTAAAAAATACATATAGAAAATGAGCACAGTGCCAAACACTGTGTTTAGGTGGTCTCTAAAGTAAAGATGGCGGGTGATTGAAATAAGCTGCTTTAACCACACTGAAGCACGTAAGTAGCTGCCAGGATTTCACAGCTTCTGAGCATTAAGAATGTCCCATTCATTTCCATGCTGAAAATGTTGATCACGATCTTCTCTAGCTGGTCTGTGTCTCACTGTGAAGATACGCTTTTCCTATCAAGCCCTGTTTCACTGCATCCCTCCACTTCTGTTCACATTTGCGAAAAATTTCAGCGGAAGGAAGGACTCTGCATGTTATATTCTATAAACAATTTTACATTTCATTTTTCATTTTGAGAGTCCACTATAACACAGACTGTATGCCAAGGCACGAAAAAAGAGAATGAATAAAAGATTATTTACTGTTTATTTAGTTTTACCAAGTTAGTATTTTGCTTTGTATATGTACAAATGTATTCATGTTTATTATTAAATCATATTTCTGCAGTTGTCCTGTAGCCCTGAAGCATGTGCTTGTCCCTGAAGGCAGAGGAATTTTATTTCTGTAAGTGGCATAGAGTGGGGCTGCGTATGTTTTCTGTAGGTTTTGTGTCACAGTTTTAGTTCCCATTTTCCCTCCTGGATTCAAATGGCCCTAAAATCTCTCTCTTTTTCTGCGCCCTGCTACTGAAAGGTCCTGGCTGAAATGAATTTCCCATTTGTGCCATGGCTGTGCTGGCCGAAGGAGAAAGCCGTGTGTCTCTGTGTGTGCAGCAGGTAAGGTAACGAGGAGTTACTGCCCATCTCTGCCTGCATTCCCTTGTCATCTCTGCTGGTAGGCGTTAGCTCAAGCCAGGGAGTGGAAGAGCTTGCCCCAGGCTGAAAGCGAGGAAGGTGGCATGTGCTACTTGACTGCCATTAGGGCATGGAGATGTAATACGAGTTTGTTCGGTAGGAGTACACAGTTTGTCTTTGATGCTTAGAAATTTTATACTTTCTGCTGGTGCAAGCACTCAGCACTGCTGTGAACAATTGACTCAGCTCTAAAAATGAAACAAAACCCTAGGTGTGGTAGTTCGGTGGGGGTCAAATTCATCTTAGATGTAAACATCACCCTGTATTTGCATAAATTATAAGAGTTTATGCTAGGGATTAATTTGGCCCAGTGACTCTGTTAAGATGAAATTCTTTGTGTGCTTGTGGATTATGGTGTCAAGGAGGGGATCACTGGTGCAGGAGTGTGTCTACAAGAAATAGGCCAAAAATAGAATAATTTCCATAGCTCAGAAAAAAACCCCGCAGATTCATCAAAGTAATCAGCTGTTGGAAAGAATGAATTTTGTGCTCCTAATTTGCAGAAATCCCAGCAGTTGCTACTGTGCCCAACCACTCACTAATACAATAAAATATAATTACATAATTAAATACAATATAGGATTTCCATAATAGGGAACTTTATTTCCTTGTCACAATACGCGAGTTGCTGCAGTTGAAGCTCATAGTTCAGCACTGTAACTATTATTAGATGCTAACATATCATGTACTAGGCAAGATTCTTCTACAGTGGTACTTCCCAATCTAGGTGAAAATTGTTTGCTGTAAACAGTGGAAGCTTTGTAGGAGGTTGCCTAAGATGTACCTTTTGGATGGAGAAGTATCTTATTAGCCATGTTTTGCTTTGTTAACTGTCTCCCATTGCTGTTTGTTTGAGCTGATGAAATCTGTCTGTTGCTAAGCCTGGGACTTGCTGGAAGCTTAAATTCAAGCAAATGGGTGACTTGTTGAGGTAGAAGTTTTCTTAGAACCTGATTTCCCACTGCTGATGCCAGTGGAAACTTGAATAATTAAAATTGCAGAAACAGACACTTAAACTTAGGTACAATAGAGTCTCTGTTTAGCTGAGCACTGTCCATTGTGATACAGAAGCCTTAATCCTAGTTTTATTGTTGTATTTCCATTTGGACAGTCATTTGTGTGAAATTCTGCAGTATATGAGATTGGTTTGTAGCTAGCAGAAACAGTAGAAAAACATCTGGATCCAGTGCTGAGCACTGGTGTTAGCAGGAAAGGTGATCATGGAGGTGCGATCCTTGAAGCTTCTAGAACTTGAACGGGTGAAGCATTTTTGGTGTTTATATATTTGACATCAGACATTCATAAGGGAAAAGAATGAGACTGGGAATTAGATTTTGGAGGAAAGAAATGAAGCCATGTGAGCTGTAATACAGTGTCCAAATAATCAGGTACATAGCATCATCATGAAAATATGGGTCTTTTTGTGTCCAACCAGATTCACATAAAGGCAAACATGAAGTGCTAAGTCGAGATAAAAGAACTGTTTTGGTTATCTGCAGCTCAGCCATTGGTGACAGCAATACTTGCTTCTGATTTTGCTCTCAATTTCTCTTCCAATCCCTTTGTTTCACCCAAGCTTCTGCCCTTGCCCCCTTTCCACTCTCATCTGCTTGCCTTCAGTTATTGCAGTTTGTCAGTGGCTTAGTCCTCATCTCATTAAAATCATTGGCAAAACTATTACTGACCTCAGTGAGGCAGGAAAAATCCCAGGTCTACAATTCCTTGCTTATCCTAATCAGTCAGATCATCATCATTAATTTAATGTTTCTTAAGATCCATCAAAACACAGCATACTTCTAGTTTACCTGCCAATGCATGAAGTGCATAACCCTGAGCCTTCAAGCAGAAGCTTGTGTGATGAGTTTCTACCTCACCGAGCAGTTGCCTTGCTAGTATTTTAGCTTTTCTGAATGTAAGAGTTTGAAGAACTGTAAAGACTTCAGGGTTGGCATGTTCCGTTTGTAGGCTACAGAATCTACTGACTTTTGAGTAATCTGTGTAGATGTGCGTGTAGAGTACTTTCACAGTCATAATCTTGAATAGTTCAAATTTAATTATGATGAGAGATCCTATATTTCATTTATATGTCAAATTAAAAGAAAATATGCAGAAGCTAATCCTATTCCGAGACTGACTCCAAATATTTCTGAGCTAAAATGTTTGTAACATAGAAATCTTATTAAAATTCCTATTTCTACACATTTTAGTAGTAATTTGGTTTAAAAATTGCAAGACTGTAGTTTCATTTGACTGAGAGAAGAATTATGAGACTGTAGACAGACTAACTGCAGTTTTAACAATGCTAAAATCCATTATAAATCAGAAAAGGAGGGAAAAAGTACACATGCCATAATAATAATTTATTTGACGGTGCTGTTGAATATACATACAGCTCACAGATTATGTGTTTCTAGTATACTAAAAATAAGAAGGCTAAGCACAGGAACATTATTTTTAATATGAGGATGCAATGCTAAAGAGAGAAGTTTTTGGAATGATAATCAGGCTGCCGGAGCACTATATTATACTGACTCCTGGTTACGCAGCCTCCTGCGCCAGCTGAAAAAAAAAAAAAAAAAAAAAAAGACCCCAAAAAGTGAAGAAGGCAATACAATTGTCATCTCCATATATTTTTCTTTTTTTCTTATTCTCCCCAAATTTCAGAAGTTTTTATTGATCTACAGCTTTCCAAAGTCCAGCGTCAGAAATGCTAAGCTCCAGTACGGATTAGAAAATGTGTGGTGGCTTGGCTGTGTCCTGCTGGTATGCTCTAGTGGGGCTGGGGAGTGAGTGATTATATGATTGCTGCTTGTCAAATCTAGATTTTCACTCTTCAGCTATTAACCTGTTCTCTGAATTCTCCAAAGGTCACTTAAATCCCAGTGGTCACTACTGGGATTTATTTTGGGAAGCAGACTTTGCATCAGGGCTTAGAAATACAGCTGTGATGCTCAGACAGTCTCTATAGGTAAGGCTATATGGATTTCAGATGTATGGGAACATGAATTTGGTCTTTTTGATGTCCTTATGAAGTGGATTTACAAGATTTGTTCGAGCTTTCCTTTTGGCTGTCAATGATAGTGTGTGTCTACCAATAATACGCTTCTTGTTGTAGTCCCTTTTTTCAGGCAAAACTCTTATTCTGAAATATTAATCTTAGCAATATTGCAGTTATGGATAAGAGTATGATGGGGTTTTCTCTGCATGAGTTGCTCAGGGTGAGGCATAAGTCTGGTCAAGATACAGGTTTAGCTGGCTTCTTTATCTGTATTTACAAATTCCGTTTAATAGGAGCAATAATAAGTAGCAACCAAAAGATAATTGTGCTCATAGTTCAGTTGAAATCAGTTGTCCTGAAGGACTGAGGTTTGTAACACCGGTGTGTGCTCTAACTGCTCAGAAATGTATTGTTGTGTGTTATTGCCTAATTGGTGAACTCTAATTGCCTATATTGAGAACTGATCTTCAAAGTTAATCTATGCTGGAGTCAGGAAGATTAACTGGGGCAATCACCATCCCATAGATTTCTAGTAAGGTGACACCCCCTTAAAATGGTTTGCTGCGAAAGCAGCGTAGTCCGAAATGAAAGATGGACAACACATGCCTTCTGAGTGTGCTCTTCCTTGTCCGAAAGCTCGTCTGTAACTCAGCACACCTCCACCGAGTACTCTGGATACAAGATTTTAGAGGGATTGTGGCTGAGAAAAGGCACAGAAGATATGAATTATACTGTTTTAGGCAGAATCTGTGATTGCATTGATGGGGGGGCTATGGCTTGTGTCCCTTTCAGATTTGCTTTAAACATGCGTTTTGATTTGAGGGTGGTTCTGTTGGCTGGTTTATAGCATGTGGGACCGAGATCCAGCCACGCTTCCACCTAGTTGTGTGCCTGGAGTGTCTCAGTGGCCAACTGGTGACCACCTGGGGCCAGCTGGCCAGACAGCAACTGGCATAGTTCAAGTTGACAAGCACCGCCCCTAAAATGCCTCTTTCTGTGTTCGGTCAAGTACCTTTTGATGCTCTGAAGTTGGCTGGATAGGTTTCTGCAGATGCCTCACAGCTTGCCTGCATGAGCTGAGTAGTGCAAGTGGTGTGGCAGCAGTCCACCCTCACACTGTGCCGTGACCAGCTACTGTTAGCACCACTAGAATAGGAAGGTCACAGTTAAAACTTGGGTGTAAAACAGAGTTTCTGAAGACACACCGAAAATTTTACATAGGTGGGAGGCCACCTTTACATAATTTGAAATCCACCCCTACTAAATGCTTCTGCTACGGCAGCTGAACCATGGAGATGGAAAGCTAAAAGATGTTGGATCATGTGGCGTCAGGAGGAGATGGAGTCAGTGTACTGTAGTGAAATGTCACATTCCAGAAGGTCCTGAAATTAACGGTCTCTGTGTCATACCGCAGTACAGTCTCTGTTCACATGATGCAAGTCTTGTTTATGTGATCTATCCTGAAGTAAGAAAGCCGTTTGCTTTGTTTATGAGGATTGTGCTGCCATTGCAGCGTAGAGTGGAACATCATTTGATCGCCTTGGTGTGCACTCACTACCTGCTCCTCAGCGCAGTAAAAACCTTTACCTGACATACTGAGCTGACCATGGGAAGACTTGGAGCAGCCTCTTGTGCTGGCTTGGGGGCTGCTTAACACGTAATGTGATCCAGCTGCTGAACATTACAAGGTTTCTATTTCTAACTTCAACTGTTTTTCATTCTTTAGAAGAGCTCTGGCCTCGCTCCAGAGGCGACAGGATGTAACTGAATATCAGGAAGTGAGGCGCAGTCTGGGCCTGGCTGCGGAAAGTTAGAGACGTGGGGATGGCTGGCAGGGATGCGGCGTGGCGTTACAGGAGCAGTTAGCATTCCCGGTGCTGTACCTTAGTGCGCGAGGCCCATTGTCAGACCTGCCGGCAGGCAGACATTTCACCTCCACTGCACATCCGCGGGAGTTTCAGCTTGTTACAGGAATTCGGCGAAGGATAAGGGCAAAATCCATGTTTGATAAAATGCTGCAGGTTTCTGGCGCTGTCTTCTCTTTGTTGAGAGTCTGGTTCTTGCTTTCCTTGAAGTGCATGAGCAATTGGGAGTTATGGCAGAGGAAAGTTTGCATGTAGATCCTATGGTAGTGCCTGGAAGGACCACTGTGGCCATCTGGTTTGATCCAGAACATAAATACACTACTTGAGCTCACCAGAATCAGTTAATCATTGCACTAGAGCCTCTCTCTTAGGGAAAATGTCTGATACTGATACTGCTCATGACAGGCAGTGTACTGCAGCCCGTGGTAATTGCTCCAGCAGCTAATTACCCACAAAATCTAGTCTGATTTTGTCTGGCTTCAACCGCCTGCCATTAGATCTTCTTTTATTTTACTTGCAAAGGTAGTCTTTGCATCTTAGCTACAGGTCACTGCTGGATGAAGCCACAGTGTGTGCTGTGGGCATTAGGAGGGAGAGGGAGAGCAGTGTGGATGGCCAGCGTGTGGGTGGAAATGAGCCTGGCTTGAACCCAGGAGACAAAAACCTTTGAATTTGTGAATTTTGCCTCTGTGCAAACTTTGAATTTTCTGTTACATTATCTCTGTACAGATTTCTGGCTTAGGCCTATCTTTAGCTGTTGAAGGAGACATCTTGCATGTGTGCAAATACCTTCGGCTCTAACTTGAACTCTTGGTTAAGTGTACATTTTATTATAGGGTCAGAAACAATATTTCTCTATTACCATTTATTCGTTCTTATGAAGGAAAAATAAATTTCCTTTCAGTGGAAAAAAAAGACAGTTTTCCAGGTTTACATTAGACCTAAATCAAAAATCCAATACTGTTCTTGGTGCAAAGAGTAAAAATTGTATGGGAGCAGCCTGTGTTTGGAGCTCTGCTCTTCTGCTTCACAGGAACAGCAGAGGCTGCAGACCGCAATTCCATAGCTCAGTGTCTGGCCTCTTAGTTGTCACACAGCTTGTTCCAAGCAGGGACGTGTTGGCTGGGGCTCTCCAAAAGCAAACGTTTGGGTTTTCCCATCCTGACCAGTCCGAGTGGGTTCCTGACCCTGTGCAGAGGCAGTGATGTTACAGCCACAGCTCACCACTGCTGGGTGCATCCTCAGGGGCTCTGCCAGCCAGTGGAGCTGTGAGAAGGGGCAGCCCAGAGGGAATGAGAGCAAACCACCGACTTCTGCAAATAAGCCAGTAAGTGAGCAAAAGGAAAGGAGAATGGTGTAGTCCCTGCAGCCCGTTGCGGTCTAAGGCACGAAGAGGTAATGGAGATTCTCCTGTGCAACGGTTCTATGATTTATGAAGCAGCCACCGCTGCCCCAAGTGTTGGTGCGCTTCATTCAGGTCTTAAAAAAATAAGAACCAGTGAGCAGACTGCAACCTCCCTGCCAGATTTCAGTCTGATAGAGAAGTGCTTCTGTCCAGAGTAGTAAGGAAAATGAAATAAGTAACTGTGGAAAGGCTGAGCCGTAGGTTACAGACCAATTCAGTAAGAAAATTTCATGGTCAAGGGTCTACACTCAAGAAGCCTTCCCTGGGTCCAATTCATTTTGCTCATCCAAGAGAAAACAAAGGCACCCTGACTGCTCTCAATTTCTATATGGAATATAGGGTGAAAGACAATCTTGAGAGTGGCTCGCTGCTAGGTTATTAAGGATATTGTGTCTAATGAGACCTTGTACTTGCGAGACCTTGAAATGCACCAGTGCCTTGCTTGCTGACTGCCAATGTGAGGTGGAGAGGTCTGCATTATCCAGATTTTCATTTTTCACTTTGATTCTTGTTATAAAAGCACCGAAAGGAGAGCTCTGTGTATCTGTAGCTCATTTTTTAGGCCAAGTGAGCTTAATCAGTTCCATGGGCTTCCATAAACTCGTAAGGTTGTGGTACAAGTTGTGTAATCAACCATGACAAGATTATCACTTGTCTTGAGGTGTACTTAGATTGACTTTTCAGGCAACTCGGATGTTAAGTATTGAGTTTTTTCTGAGTTGTATTGTCAGGAGAAAAATTTATCTTGAACAGCTGGTCGAAATGAAACTGTATCATCCATTAAAATTAAAATGATCGTTTATGAATAAAAGTGACTTTTAAGCTTGCTCCTGGCACCGTAGTAAGAGATCAGTTTATTTCTCTCATGAACAGCACTTTTCTATTAGGAGACCATGTAACGTAATGTACATTTAACCCTTTATAGACCCTTTCAGGTGTCTCGTATAATTCCAAATACAACTTGTATAATTCCAATATTATGACTCTGGCATAAAATGTTTTGATCCAGATACATAAATGTCCTGGTTCCGGCTGGGACAGAGTTAACTCTCTTCCCAGTAGCTGGAGGGGGTGCTGTGTTTCGGGTGTGGTACGTTGATGGCCCATTGGTGCTTTGGTTGTTGCTGGGCGATGCTTGCACTGAGGACATTTCAGCCTCCCATGCTCTGCCAGGTGCAGGGGGAGTTGAAGGAGAGCATAGCCAGGGCGGTTGACTCAGCTGGCCAATGGGGTATTCTATACCATGTGACGTCATGCTCAGTATAAAATTGGGGTGGGGGGCTCTGGAGTTCGTCACACGCGGTTCATTCAGGGCACATGGGGAGTGAGCAGTTGCATTGTGCATCGCCTGCTTTGTATATTCTGTTATTGTTGTTGTTATAATTGTTATTATCACTGTTCTACTTTGTTTTATTTCCATTATTAAACTGTTTTTATCTCAACCCACGGGTTTTCCTTCATGTGCCCTCCCAATTCTCTCCCCCATCCTACCGGAGGTGGAGGGTGAGCGAGTGGCTGCGTGGTGTTTAGTTGCTGGCTGGGGTTAAATCATGACAATAGAGGACTGCGTATTTCTTGCTCCTAGTTTCCTATGCTGGCAGACTTTTTAGAATGGAAGTGTCATGCTACTGGCTTTCTATAAAAGCAAGAGAGCTTGCTGGTGTCCTGAAACCGCTGGACCGCTACCAGTTTGGAGTCTTTAATTGATGAATACAAAATTGTGGTTTTTACCAGGTTTTGATGATACTAGCAAATATATGTAAATAGGGTATAAAATTAATCAGCTGCTGTTCAATAAAAAAGCATCATGTTTACCTCAGCCTTGTAGCTACTTTGCTTTCCTACAGGGGCTATTTTAATTAGCAGCATGAATTTTGGATAGTTTAATTTATTTTGTGATTGTGTGAAAATATGCTTTTGGAAGGGTTTATTTATAAACTGCCCAGGTACTTAGCAATAACATTTCAGCAGCATCTGTAAAAGCAGGGTGTCTCATAAAACACAACCTTTTGCTCTTCTCTTTTGCTTTTATTTAGCCTTGTCAACAGGATAGTTACTGGGGTGTCTTATTTTCTTGCTGCTCTTTGCTGGTGACAGCAGAGTGAAGCAAAGTGAGGATCAGATAATTAAATGAAAAATTAAATATTTACTCAGTTGTCTCCTCTGAGGGATTCTTCTCTGTAAAATGCTAGTAATCATGCCATATGTTTCAATGGTGACTTCCATTCCAGCAGACCACGGTAGACTTTACAGACTTCAGGATCTGTTCATCTGCTCATCGGATTCATTCATCTGCTGACTGAAATCACGGCAGAGTTTCTGCAGACTACACTATTTGTAGCACTGAGCGATAAATGCCATGTGGCTGCAGTTCTGGACCTTTTTGTGTTACGCCGCTGTTCTATGGAGCTGGTGACGTGTAATGTCCTACAGAGCCAAGCCTAGGTAAACTCAGTCCTTACATGCTTATGTAACCCACATAATTCCAGTGAGATTCTTGCATGAGAAATGTGAGGAAGGGTTTGAGTATTCAGACTGACACAGACATTATTTTGTCTATAATTGAACAAAGTCCCTTCCTGTGTTTGAAATACTACAAGTGCCATTGTATTAGTAACTGGATTTAAACTTTGTAATTAAACTAGGAAATTTATGAAAAATTTCTCTGGGATCTAGTTATACCATGCACAAATACATTTAACTCATTTAAGTTTATTTAGCTTTGTTTGTACAGTGAGTAGAAGGAACATCATATATGGATGGTACTATCTTTAAAGTGTTTGCAGAGAGTCATGAATGAGAGAAGCTGATGGATTAGGTACTTAGGCTCATATAGTACATGTAAGACTGTATTCCAGACATCTTGCTATGCAAAGCTCTCACTGATCTGTATGAAACTTTGTCTGAGGAAAGACTAGATAAAGTGTTGAAAAACTTCGGGAAATGCAGCCACGTACGAAGTTCAGATCTCTGTCTAGTGAATGCCAGCATTCCTAGTGCAGAAAGACACTTCCAACAGGGAGCATTGGTAGATGTCTGGAAAGCAAGATTTCAGGTTTGAGAATGTTCTCTGCAAGACTCCAAGTGGAAAGTTTTGCAAACTGGTACAGCCATTAAGCAATTAGACTAATCAAGTGTTCCATCACCATAATTTCCTGACAGAACGTTCCGTACATACGGTGACCCTTTCAAGGGGACAAATCAAAAAGTTACAAAGAATAAGAAACTACCTTTGAATTTCCTAGTTTTCAAAATTGCATTTAAAAATGTGTCCTACAAACACATAATCCCCGAATGAATCTTATATCAGTATATAAACAACCTTTTCTGGATGGGGTCTCATAGTCAATGCGCTGTAATGGACAAATTATGTCACTTGCCCTCAGTTTCTGTCTGCCTTGCTCTTCCTACAAGTTAGACTATGGTTTATTAATAAATGAGATGTTTGGATGTTTATTTAAACATTGAAGTCTCTTTTAAAAAACAGACTATTTTTCTTGTAAAAATGACATAGCATGGACAATACTGTGGTTCCTGCTGTTAGAAAAGAGTAATTGCTTACAGCCACTCTTATAATATGCTTGCTTGCTAAATGCATAAATCTAATAATGCAACAATACAATGCTACAATGAGCTTCATGAATTGGAAAAAGATAGAATTCAAATGCTTTTGGCACCTGACATACATTTCTCACAGAAGGTCTATAATTTCCTGTATTAGAGCTAGCTGTATCCTTTAATGAATGCAGCTGGAAAGAAGAGTAAAGGATGTTTTGAGATTCATGTATTTAGTACTTAGTCTGCTAGGTACCATTTTGCTTGTTACTTTTGATTTTAAAGCTATCAACCTTATTTGGGCAGTTTATCCTTTTTGTGGGGAGAAAATGGAAGCAAAGGATGGCAAATTATGTTTGGAAATTAAGAATCAATAACGCAAGGTTAAAATCACTGTCCCAGTCCATTGTCATTGGAAGTGTATTTCAAATGCCTTAGTATCACTTATATGCATTTCGAGTCTGTGTTTGTAAATGTTAATCTGTGCTTTCCTGGCTCACTCTGCGTTTACGAAAAAGCAGTAGATTATATTGTAGCTCGCTGTGGTTTCTTTGACCTAAGCATCAGCCATGAAAGTTTAATGTAATCTTCTCTAGTGTACCCAGCAGTCATACAGTTGTAAGCATGAGTCGTCGTTCCCACAAGGATCCGTTCAGCACTGATGCGGGACTTTCTTATTCCATACATAGGTTTGGTTTACAGATGCAGCATCAATGATAAAATAAGGAGCACTATATCCTCACCAACACCACTGAAACAATTTTAGAGAGCGCTGGAAAAATGCAGTGTTTTAAAGCTAAATCTGATGCTAAAGCTGGCCGTACAATGAAAGTCAGAGTATGTGGTTCTGGGGATGGGGTTAAGGTACTTGGAGAACAAATGCAGCCATTTTGGAAATGCATTTTCCTGGATTGTTTTTTTTTAAGGCTATGCTTGTGATAAGAGGAAGCTATCTAGTTCTCTGCTAGATAACACTGTGAGCTGTACACAAGAACAAGCTTCTTGCTCCCCAGAGGGTGTCCGGCATGTGGGCTGCTCCCCTCTGACCGGAGCCGAACACGCTGCTGTCTGAAATGGTGCTCTTGCTTATTCCACATTTGCTGTTGTCGAAGGGAAGCTAGTGGAGAGCAAGTAAGAGGAGCTGGCTGCTGACGGAGCTGAAGTTTGACAAGGCAGAAATGTTTAGTGAAGATGTATCAAAGCAATGCACATCATCTGTTTCTGAGAAAACTGCTGTGTTTCACATATCTGTATTTCACAGACTTCTCCAATTTGAATCGTCCCTAAYGCGTTCTGAACCTGTGTTCCTGAAGTGTTGAAAAACCGAGGCCTGTGGAAAAGCTTTTCAGGAAAGTTGTAATAATCTTAAGAGTAAAACCTTCTCCTTTCCTTGTGACATTGGCCGTCCTTCAGGTGTGGAGGTCATGTCAGTCTTCTGGCCCGATCAAGAAAAATTACTTACATATTTCACGAGCTAAGTACCCTTTTGTGTTGACCAATTCCATGCAAGCTATCAAATGATTCTGCCTCACTTTTGCCCTTAGTCTGATTTAATTAGATACAAGTCTACATACAATTCAGTCCAACTAGTCTCTCAATGTAAGTTGTGGTTTCTCTTTTTGGCTTACTCTCTACTTCTTCTGTGATTGAAGCTGTGGAATCTTGTAATTCATTTTGTTCCACCATTATTGATTTGGTGGCAACAGTCCAAATGTTGAAAAATATTTTCCAGGTTGTTGTTGCCCTTGATTTCCAAAGACATTGCATTACAATGAAGCGTGTGGATCAGGAATTGACGTATCCATAGTGTCACCAGAGTTTGAGGCTGCATTTTCAATTGTAAAAGCAGTTTATTGTTAATTAGAGAGACTTCCAAGGGCATCATGATCTCCTGATAGTCTGTGAAGAGTACCTTCAGTAGACTCTGCTCTGGGAGGGGTTGCCAAGACCATCACTTGCATAAATCCTGAATTGATTCCCTGCTGAAGAAGAGCTGTTAGAGTATCCAAGTTACAGTTATGAATAAGATTAATACTAAATTTTAAATTCTGCTCTTTTATAAGTGGATTTTGCTTTTTGATTCTTGTAAAAGAAAAAATCCAAACCCAAGTGCTTCCCCGAATCTTAACAGACCCATATGCCAGTCCTTTGTAGCCACTGTCTGTACAATGAAAGTAGCTGTGTTTCAGTGGCAACTCACAATTTAAGCATATTTCTTTAGTTAATTTGACTGTTAGAGTCGTGTTAGCCTTCCTCTGAGATATTTTTGGATGGCATGCAGTATGACTAACTAGTGAAAGGTTATGGAATTGGATCCCATTGTGTATTTTCTCCTCCTTTAATACCTGCTGTCTTAGTAACATGTTAAAAGGTTGTGGCTAGAAAACCCAGTGACTTACCTTTACAGCCAAATACTTCATCTCTCACTCTACTGTTAGACGTCTGCAGATGTCCCAGAGAACGACTTTCTGGGCACCCTCTACTGGGTTACATGAGAATGCAGTGGCGTGGAGAAGAGTACATCTTCTTCAGTGTCTGGACTGTATTTCCACAGTGCATGCTTTGATGACCAGTTTGAATTAGTGTAAAATTACACAATTCTCCATTTTAGAAGTCCGATCTTTCTTTAACTTGTAGGACCTCCTTCCTTTATTAAAAAAATGTGTTTGTATTTGCCTGTCTATGCTTGTATGTAAAAAATGATCTTTATGAAGATGAAGTCTTTTTCTTGTGTCTCTGCCAGTGCTGCTTTGTTATAATGGAATGACAAACTGTAAATAGAATTGACTTAGAGGCTGAATCAGTTGTTGGTATTTTGTTAATAATAACACGAGCTGCCCCCCATCAGGTAGTGTGAATATAAATTCTGAGTTACAAATGCCAGATAACTTTGTGAAGGTTAGTATCTCAGTTCATCAAATCTGTTTTGTCATACATCAGTCATTTTGACCTGCTGTATGATGAGATGTATTTTTATTAACTAACCTTGCTGTCTGTTGCACAGACATCAATGTCTCTTTAAAATCAAGACAAGCCCTGGAGAGCTTGTCCTGCATTGTGCCTGCAGATGCTTGTCCTGTGTATGTCGTAAACTAGTGAACACCCTCTATAGTTCTCCTGTGTTTTATTTTTGATGAATCTCTTAGAGTATGAATAGCTTAGTGGAGAATTACACAGCTAAGGTGCTAACCTGTATTAGTTTTGTGCAAAACGTACTCCTCTGCTTCTTCTGCTGTTACATTGCCTTTTAGTTATGTGCTGGACTGAGTTTTAAATCCTGATCCTGACATTCATTGGATTATATGGATCAGCTCTTTCCTGTCTTTCTGAATTACCAAACTATTAAACTCTGAACCTCCATCATTCCTGTGTCAGGTCTGTCATGAGCATCTAGGTTAGATCTGTTTGAATTCCATTCCTGATCGTATCCCTTCAGTTTTGAAATGCTCTCCCTGTTGAGCTGTTTGATTTAAAAAAAGAAAATAAAAAAATTGGGATTATGACTCCCTTTCTTTTGGGGGGAGTTAGGGGTTATTTGGTTTGTTTTGTTTTGCCTGGAGGGAATTGAAAGGGAAAGTTCACAGATATGATCAGGGGCTGAAACATTTTTGCTCTGAAGGCATTTTGTCTGTTCATCAGAGCAGGCCTTTCTCTCGAAAGTGGTGAAATAAGGTGTCATCTTTTCCACTAGTTGTGGCTGGCACACTTTGCTCCCCACAGTCCTCCACATGGTCCTGGCAAGCTTGGGCAGAGCTGGTGGGACATGCTTGGGTGTGGGCAGCTCGTGACTCTTCATGCCAAAAGGCAGGTATGAACAGCCTCCGCAGAGGTGTGCACCTAGTTTGGGAAGAGCTTGGTGCCGAAGGGCATGAGCCACCGCTAGCCCCCATTTAGGGCAAGAGCATTGCGAGGATGTGGTAGACACTAGGAGAGGCTGAGTAAGTCATTGGGTGATTGTTCTGGCTTTTCATCGTAGCTTGGTGAAGATGCTCTGAAATGATGGATCCTTATGGTTCTGTGAATAACCTGTGCTTTAGGAAAGAGAAAATGGGTAGAGTGATGGACAGCATGAGGAGGAAAGTCTGATCTCTTATACTTTTATAGTCATACATATTCATTGATTCCTTTCTGTGGTGGTTTAAATGGGAACTGTCAGGTCTTAGTGGGTAACTTTATTTTTAAGTACACAGGGAACTGATAGTTAACCTTCTCCACGTCTCCTCAATTTCTCTTTCCAGTTCTCACAAGACCCCATATTACAACTTAAAAAGGCTGATCTGTTGTCTCCCTTCTGGTTGTAAATGAAAAGGCTAAGGATTTGTTAGGTCCCCATCCCGGCTGTGAGCATTAAGCAACAGTGTGCTCAAGCTTTCCATCCACACTGAAAGGAGCAGCAGGGCTTTAAAGCAAAAGCCGGTCTTGAGACCATGCATGGACTGACTTTGGTTGGTCTGGTTGGCTGTGAAAGCACATTTTTCATTAAAACTAAAATGCTGTCAGACTTAGACCACGAACTGGTAATAAGTCGGGGTTTTGTTTGTTTAAAAGAGATGAGACATACTATTTTTACCCAGATTGGATCAACATGCTAACATGAAGTGATAACACGTGACTGTCATTTTACATCTGTCTTAAGAAATAACACTTCCTTCTCTTAATTAATGAAAGTGGATTTGCTGAATGGCCTGCTTATTGATTACACCAGTTACTGAATTTTTATGTGCTATATCTGCATGTTCTTATTTGGGTTATCAAATATTCAAAGACCATTTGATCAATTTTTTTTTTTTTTTCAAAAGGCAAAGTATTTCTGTCTCTCATTAGACTGACTGACACTGTTTTAAGATAAGTCACTGTGGACCTAAGGGGAATGCTAGGTATGTATTTTTAATGGGGTCACGGAATTACGGGTGGACCAGGTTACAGTACAGGAATGGGAGTAGTCTCTGCTTGGTTGATCGTGAGCTCGACTGAGATAATTTCGGCATATGGAGGAACACAGGTACTGTAATTCCCGCTGGTCAATAAACTTGTGAGCACTTGGGACCATTGTAAGCTTTTTTCCTCAGTTTTATATGCTGGTTAAAAGGTAGCAGTGACCATACCAGAACTGGGGGCCCTGGAAGGGTGCAGTCAGTGTTCTTCTGTAGTGTACGGTTTTGGTGTGAATTTTATTCTAAAAGGAAGAATCAGAATGGTGGAGATGGCGAGAGTTGAGCTAATGGTGGGAGGCAGGCTTTAGCTGACACTTCACAAATTCAGAAAAATCTGGTTTGCTGTATTTCAGGTACTGGCTGAAACCTCTGACCTGTGACTCGAATAAGGATTGTCTTTCCCGTGTTGTACGTGAAATGCCTAATGAGGTGATGGAGTCTGACTGATGTCATGATACATTATTGGTCCCTTTGCAGAGTCCACAGAAGTTCTGGACTATTTTTCCAGACTATACATTAATGATTTCTTAGTTATTGCAATCATATAGTAGAAACAACTGTTTTTTATTTTCAGCAGTGTTTGTCTTACTCTGTCTTTTACTGGTAAACACCGGCTGTCACGAGTCTTTGTAGTACTTTACAGATACACCTACTTGGAACATCTGCTTTGCCTTTTTGTATTGTACTGTAGAGCAGAATATGAAGCTTTTAAATAATCACTTCCCTGTTTTCAAGGTTGATTACATTGTTTTGTGGCTATAATATCTCAAAATAACCAATAACAGCATTCCCTTTAAAAGAAATCCAAATAACTGAGTGCTGATATATACAAGAAAAGGAGGGCATTATTTTCAGCATTTTCGCATCATTCTTTTGTGCTTTTCAGTTTGTTTTAATTCTGTCATGCTTCCTTTCTAATGTTATATACTAATTTAAATAATACAACTTGTACATAAATATACAGTCATGGAAGAATGACTAAGGATGATAAAATTGGAACAGTGATGCTAAGTGCAGCATTGCAATCAATAGGACTGCAATGGTAATAACACCAATATGTCTAGTTAAAGAGATGTAAATTGCTCTTAATCTGAAAGAAGGTTAGAACCACAGTGGAGCAAGGAAATGAGTAAGCTGCAGTGAGAGAGCTAGCAAAGATGTCTGTGCCCACTCAGAATATGTCTTGCTTCGTAAAGAGCAACCTCAGGGGGCCTTCAAGGGATTGCTATAAAGTGAGCAGAAGCTCTAGAGAACAGAGGAGATGTCCTATGCAGCAGAAAAGCCTGTGCTACTAGCAAAGAAATATTAGAGAAAACTAGTAGGAGGATTTTTCAGGACTGATTCAAGTAAAGCTTGGAAATRATGTGCCTCTTTCTGCCACCTGAACTCCTCCTGTGAGCTCAGTGTGGCAAAACACAAAGTACAATGGTGCTTCTTGCAAACAAAAGGTATGGAAACAGGCTCAAGATGGATCAGCCAAGGCAGACCGGACAATCTGCTGTCCTCTCAGCTCCTTCTAAGGCCTGTACCCCACAATGTTCCCATAGCAGGCCATTACATTCCAGTGCGAAATTAACCCTGCACAAGAAGGGGATCTTAAAGAGAAATGTTCAGTGGACAAACCCCCGAGCACTCTGAGCTCAAGCTGCCCTTGCAGCTTTAATTTGCCTTATTGCGTCCACTCAAGGTATTTCAGTTCACTTGATATGCAGAAGCACTCATTGTTCAAAGATCCCTGCAGATGACTAGGCACCGTGAAGGTGCATTAAGGTTAGAGCATTTATCTTAGCTCTGAATTCCTCTGCTGGGCTGGTGTCAGTTCTCCAGTGTTGTTCTCACATTTCTTCCAATTTCTTGTGCTTGTTTATTTTTAGTGATGCTTTAGAAGTAATAAGAAAATGGGGCCACCCTTTCCTTTCTCTCCATTGCCCATTTAGGTTGAAAAATTTAATTAGAATTTGGGAAGTTGGGTTGCTTGAGAACYGTATTTAGCTTATGAAATGACCTGCTTCCTATGAATAAATACATCTGAAAAAGGATCACCAAGTTTATATGAAATTTTGACTCCCTAGGGAGGTGTTTTCCAAACCATTGTGCTACTCTGGGTGGGAGAAAGAAGGTCAAGAATTGGTCCCTAGCATGCAGTGCTGTTTAACGCCTCAGTGCAGCACTAAGTAGAGGATAAGTGAGGATGTACTAAGCAGTAAAGTTCATTTAGGATGGGAGAATAGCAGGTTGTGGTGCACAATAGTTGGAAAAATGTATTCAATGCAAGAAATAGAGATATCACTGAAGTTGCTCATTCTCATGTAATGAGCTGAAGATTTCATGTGTAAGGGGGGCATAAGCTGTGATTTAGACTTCTGCACAGAGGTCTTTATCTTACAAATGTTATTATCCAGCAGTCCGTGCTCAAAACTTACAGCTTCAGTCTCAGCAATATGTGAAAAACAGTTCGTGGGCCAGGTATTAATTGATGTCTACTGACAGAAGCCCTTGAAAACAACGGCGATCTAACTCCTTGCTGTTTTATCCTATAGAGTGCAATGCGGTCCCAAAAACCAGCCAGATTTTATATGCTATAATGAACACATACTCTCCCCCTTTTTGCTAAACAAAAAAAATCTTTACTGCATGTTCTTTGCAGATGGTAACTTTTGAGCCATTTATTCACCGCTCTGGCAAAAATTTTGCTTTAGCTGACATTCGCAGAAACCTGCTATCTGCAGAGAGGCTACATGATTTGTTAAGAGACAATTAGGTTTCATCCTGAAGGTGTTTATCATACTACTGGAAGAACGTATCCTTCTATGAAGAAAACCAAATGCTTGTATTCTGTAAGTATGTCTGTAAAATAATGTAAAAAATTGAAAGGTTTGGATGGAGATTCACGCCAATTTTCCAGACTATTTTATAAAGTTTAATGAAATATTAAAAGCGGAGGTGATGAATCATACACAAAGTTCCAGTTCATTATGAATGGACTGGCACAGGTAGAATACCGTTTTATTACAGTTACTATGAAGTGTCTGCTGTTGGAGTTAAGTATCTGTAACCCTTAAGAAAAGGTTCATCATGCACAAAAGTAGCAGTTAGTAGTAGCTGTTCAGCCTTGATGATAGGTGACAACTCTGTTGCTCACTTGAACAGCAATGAGAAGGAAGAGAAACTATTTTAGTCGCTGAGTTTTACCAGCTGAATTGTTTGTCTGCCGTTGGATTCTTGAGTGGGTTTCTTTTCAAGGACTTCAATTTTTCAAAGAACATAAACTCTTATTACTATGAACTGTTATTTAATAAAGTTACATCTGGGTCCTTGAATAGTGTACAGCCAAAGGAACATAAAATAGATCCATATTTCTAAAGTCAAAAAGCAGGATTTTTGCTTGAGAAGCTGGTTCTACGCATACTGAAGCAATACAGAGAAGTTATCACTCCGAAGAAATTAATTTAATTTGTCTCCCCAAACAATGTACTTTCTTTTTGCTTTTAACCTTGATCGTTGCATTAATAGATGATAGAGGCACTGATGGGAAGAGCATAAGAAAAGTGCTGAGATGCTGGAATACAGTGATCTGAGGACACTTATATCACAGAGCAGATAACCTGTTTGCTTTTATTTGTGAGCTTTCAACCATGAATGTAGAAATGGCTCTCCACGATTATCGATCAGCTTACCCCACTGTCTGCCATTAGACTGCTTCACTTAGACATGCTGCCAGACAAAGGACATTGCAAACAGATGCCATGGAAAACATGCCTTACGTATTGCTTGCTCAGTGAGCTAGAATATTGTATTAACTTTGCAAGGCTTCTAATATTTCAGGAATTACAAGTTAAGTGATTTTAAAAATCTCTTGCTCAACAGCATTATCATGGAAGGACTATTTATGGTATCTGCATGAGTAAACTGATAGCAGCCTGGTTGCTTGTTGTGGTCCTCCAAATTCGTTTTCCTAATAGCTTATTGGAAACTTTGGTGGGGACAGTGCTTTTGTGTGGTGTCTCATCATTCCTCATACAACCAGCTTTCAAATAATTAAAGCTACTTCGTTCTGTCAGAAGGTGCAGCTCAACCCGATATTTTACAGTCATTATGCAGCCTTCAGTTTTGCAACAAGACAAGTATGTAACTGGGATTTGGAGGAGTAAATACTGCGCTGGCCTTGTATCATAGATCTCAGATTGGACATCACAAGATGTCCGGTGGAAAAGGACCTGGGGGTGCTGGTCGACAGCCGGCTGAACATGAGCCGGCAGTGTGCCCAGGTGGCCAAGAAGGCCAACGGCATCCTGGCCTGTGTCAGAAATAGTGTGGCCAGCAGGCGGAGGGAGGTGATCGTGCCCCTGTACTCGGCACTGGTGAGGCCGCACCTCGAATACTGTGTTCAGTTTTGGGCCCCTCACTACAAGAAGGACATTGAGGTGCTGGAGCGTGTCCAGAGAAGAGCAACGAGGCTGGTGAAGGGTCTGGAGCTCAGGTCTTATGAGGATCAGCTGAGGGAACTGGAATTGTTTAGCCTGGAGAAGAGGAGGCTGAGGGGAGACCTTATCGCTCTCTACAACTACCTGAAAGGAGGCTGTAGCGAGGTGGGTGTTGGTCTCTTCTCCCAAGTAACGAGCGATAGGACAAGAGGAAATGGCCTCAAGTTGCGCCAGGTTAGGTTTAGATTGGATATTAGGAAAAATTTCTTCACTGAAAGGGTTGTCAAGCATTGGAACAGGGTGCCCAGGGAAGTGGTGGAGTCACCATCCCTGGAGGTATTTAAAAAACGTGTGGATGAGGCACTTTGGGACATGATTTAGTGGGCACGGTGGTGTTGGGTTGATGRTTGGACTTGATGATCTTAGAGGTCCTTTCCAACCTTAATGATTCTATGATTCTATGATGTCCGCTCCTGAGTTGTGTAAACTTACACTGGGGTACCCAGGGCTAAGAATCTGTAGCTGAAGAAAGAGAGCAATGAGATAGAAGCCAGTAGTAAGGAGTATGAGCTGTGCAAAAGTGGCAAAAGCACTGTAGAAGCAAAAGAGGTCAAGGACAGAGAGGCTGAAGTGGCCTGGATTAAAACAAGATGCCAAGGCAGAGAGAGCAAAGTCCTGGAAGAACTTGGATTGTACGGATCTATGAGAAAAGGACTCACAAATGGGGGCGCATCTTGCAGTGCAAAATTTTCTGCTCCTGAAGACTAGTCATCTGTCCATGTAGCCGCACATTCATGGTAGAGTCAATGTTTTTAAGCTGAATGTAGACCTTTCCTTGCCCTGTTCCCAGCTTTGGCTGTGACTGATATTTCCCAACCCTTAGGAAAATAATTTGAAATAATGCTGTTGTTTTCAGACAAGCATGTCATTTGTTTTACCGGTCTGTAGTTGATTAATTTGCAAATGATATTCCCAATAAAGTGCTTAGAAGTAGATAATTACAACTATATTAACAGTTACCGGGGAAGCAGATGGTATTCTGAGGAGCTGCCATGTAGAATTAGTGCTGATGCTCTACTGTAATGTACCATATACCCCAGCAACCCACAAACAACAAACGAAAATCCTGCTGATATTCCAGATTGTAAGTAAATTGTGCTATTGCTTCGCATTCGGTTCTTCTCTGAATTTTTATGTGTGTTTTCTAGATAGCTACAGTGCTCAGTGAGCTGCTCCTTTTTATTATCAGTCACATAACTCTCCACGTCTGTATTTTGTATTTTCTTGGTATTAAACACACTAAAATGAAGTTTCTAGGCTGTATGTCAGTGTTTTCTTCACCCTGCTGCTAGATACTCTGAAGCACAGGTTAACTCTGTACAAAGAGGGACTTCTGATTCACTGCATGGTTCAAACCAGGATTCCCCATGAGGTGCTAAGTTAAGGAAGCTTGGAAGCAAACCGGTGCCATTTCACGCACCTGCCTGCGCTCTCCCTCTCCCCTGCTTCTTTCGTTAACCTTCCGACTTCATCGTGCTGCCTGATAGAATGCGGCCCTTTTTATGCTTCTAGCGATCAAGAAAAAGGCCACAGTGTCACTGCAGTTCCTCCTGCACCTCTAACCTTTTGTTTTGAGCAGGCTGGAGTTATCCAAGCAATGACAAAACGCACCGGGGCTGGAGGTTGCAGCAAAGTTGAGGTTCTTGCCTGGGGCTGGCCGAGTGCTGCCAGGGTCCAAAGACAGTTCACCACAGCCAAACGGCCAGGAGCCCGTTGAGAGCACAGTTTTATTTCTTGATTTAATGTATTTGTCATCTACATGTTTAAATAGAACTGAGCGCTTTGCTTTTTTTTAAAAAAAAAAAAAAAAAAAAGGCTGTTTAAAAACACTGGAAATAGTTAAACAGATTTTGTTCATTCCGCCCCCACCCCCCACTCCAAGTGCATTTGTTCGGTGTAACTGTCTCTAAAAGAAGCACGTAGCAGCGTGTCTATGGTATAAGTGCATGTGTGTACAACATAGGCTCCTTTTGGGAAGAGGATCAGGTAAGGAATGTGTGACATTTTGGGTAAGTCACGTTGCTTATTGCCTGGTTGGAAATATCTGTGTTCTGTACGGTTGAACAGGGCCAGACTGACGTTAGTTTATCCTGGGCTTGTGATGAAACCTGGAGGGAGCTGATGGATGTGGTGCCTCCTTTTTTCAGCCAAGGAAAAGAAATTTTTCAGAAGCGCATTTTAGGATAGTCTGAATCAGACCCTCCTTAAAAATACATAGTGTTTTGCAGCCAAGTGCAAATCCAAATGGCTGTGTGTTGTTTTGCTGGTCTAGCATGGCAGAAGTGTTCATGCATTTGTGTGCTCACAAGTGCACGAGTTGACATGAGCAGAAGCAGCTCAGGCATAAGGAAAGACAGGGGTGGAAAAGCCGGAGCAGGTTTGAAACGTAATTCTGAGGGAAAGCTTAAAAAACCCCAGCCCAAAGAAACAAAACACTTTTTAGTATGATCGAAGGCCCAAAGGAAGGTCTCGGGCTACAGAAGTAGGAAAATGTTTCGTTCTTGTTCATTGTTATTAGGGGAGTGTCTTGTACGCTACCCTTGATAAAACAGGATTGCTTTTAAACCGTACCCGATTCCCCAAGCTATATATTTTTGAATGGAAACTGCATCCGGATCCTGAATATTAGTTAATTGCTTCAGTCAAAACAGCAAATGCTGCTGCCTGCCATCCTTTGTCTGTAGGTAAAATGAGCGGAATTAGCACTGCTGACTTTCAGGGCATCTTCAGGATAATGGGAGAAAGAGGACTTAGTCCAATAAGGTCTCCTGATCCTGGAATACTCTTTCTCCAATATGTATCAAAGTATATCTCTCGCTTCTTTCATGGCTTTGCTTCTCTTGTTGAAATGAGAAGTTACTGGATTTATTATAAGGAGTGTGAGGGTGTGACACGAAGGGTCGTTTTAAAGGCTGTGTAGCATGTCCTACTAAAGGATCCCCTTTTCCCCTGGTTAAAACTTCAACCATTTTACCAAAAAACTTTCTGGCAGAATTTCCTTGCAAATACCATATAAAGTTAGCAACTTTCTGAAAAAGAAGTGCTGAAAAACATGCTGTTCTGCTCTTTTTAAGAAACACTTCAGACTTCTTGAACAGCTTGTGCTTTGGAGCAGTGGCTTGATAACTGGCAAGGAGGTAGTCTCCTTTGTCAAGGATGCTCCTTTTGCGCTCATGAAAACAAGCCCCATTTTTGAGCAGTTTATGAAGCTTAAAGGAGAAAAAGATTGGGATGTGTCCTTTAAAGATTTTATTAGGTTTTTTTTCATGTTACAATTGAATCACTCTGCCTATGCTTGGGCTTGGTAGAAGCCATAGTGTCTGCATGAGGAGTTGTGAGTGAGTAACTGGTGGAGTGCAAATGAGTCTCAGATGGACCTTATCTCTTCGGGCTGCACCAAGCCTGGCTGGCCCTGGGTTTCAGAGCTGAGAAGAGACAAGTTGGCTATGTAAGATAGTGCAGAAAATAAAACTGATGGAAGTGCAGAAAGAGGGAAAAGCTAGACCTCAGTAAACGGGTGGAGGAAGAGGTGGGAAGATGGGTTAATCGCCCAGGAACTTTGGCAGAGTGGGACTGGAATGAGAAAGGGAGAAACGTAATAGGGAGTTGGAGGATGATGCTGGGACTGACTTGATGAAGAGCCTGGAAAAAACTGGAGAGGTAGTACTAGTAGCTGGGGGTTGGATGAGAAAGGGGAATCCCGTATCCAAAGAAAGAGTTACACGTGAGCCTCGAATTGGGAGCCCAGTAGGGTCGTGCAGATGAATGGATAACTACCTTTTCTCTAAGAGGAACGTGGGGGACTGGTAACACTGGGACTGGCTGGGGAAGGAAAGTGGAGAAGGGGAAGAGATCATTTTGACAAGGGCCTGGTGCGAGGAGGGAAGTTCTCTGAGCATGTTAAAAAGCACTGGAGAGGGATGTGTGAGAGGCTGGAACGGGGAGTTTCTGGGACTGGGGACAGTGTTAAAAGGGAGAGAGGAGAGAGAGTGCACAGTGGCTTGGGAGGACGTAACAGGGGCTGGGTCAGGTAAAACAGATGAGTCTGGGAATGGAGAAGGGAAAAGACAGATAACCAGATGTGAAAAGATTGGGGGTTGGGGTGCAAGGACAAAGAGTTAGTCCTAGCAAGGAGACTGGGATTGCTTTGAGAATCGTAACTGGGAAGGTCATACTCATGTGTCTTCCGCTGTTCCCAAATACCTCTAAATTGTCCTGGTAAGAGTATTTGTTATCCAGTTTCAAGTGTTTGTCCACATCAGTGAGGATAATATATTATTGCTGTCAGTTACTCTACAAGCTGCAGAAGTCTACGTGGTATAACTTCACACTTAAAACTCTTTTTAAGTAAGTGGGAGGATAGCCACATGATGCTGCAGTTCTTGTGTTTTCTGCTTTTTTGGGGAAAAAAAAGGAAAATGCATGTAAAAATTGGCAATAAAATGATAAGCTTTTGAATTCTTAGGAAATAGGGGAATTGAGGTTATTCATGCAATACTAATTTGCTCCTTACACATTGTTATAGTCTTTCACCCATGATGCCACATTGGGATTTAAGCCTCACTGATGGTGCAGGGCAGATGACTGTAGGTGGGCAAGCCGTCATTGTTGTCAACGGGACTGTGTTGTCCCTTCGAAGAGGTGGAGGAGCTTGGTGGTGAATGGCAGCAACGGTAGGGAGCTGGCCAGCCTTCTGGTTAGTTACCGGGCCCCTGAAATTGGGTTCTGTCTCTTGTTCTGTCACAGATTTCTCTGTGATGCTAAATCCCTTAAATCAGACTTTTTAAAGACAATTACTAATTGCGTGTTTCACATTTGTCTGAAAGCCCAACCTCAGCCCTAGGGCCTGTTTTGCAGAAGAGCATAGCTGTGACTGAAGTCAGTGAGACTCAAGCTTTGAAGATACAAAGCACTGTATAATGTTAAAGATTCTGAAAAATCATGGCCTGGACATCTTAAGGCAGGCTTTCCTAAATTAGTGGGTACTTTTGGCTTTAATTTATCTGTGCCTAAGCTCCCCATGTATAAAACAGAATAATAGTTCCCTCAACTCGCAGGGATTTGGTGAAGATTAGTGAAGTGTCTGTGAAGCCCTCACTTATTTTAGTGATGAGTGTTATAGAAAAGCCCATAAGGGAATTAATAATTTTTTTCAGAGCACTATTTGAGTAGTTAGCAAGAAACAAGCCGTAAGGCCATACCCTGAACAATGATAAGACAAAATACAGAATAGTTGCTTTATTAATTCAACACCATCCATCCTGTGCTGTGAAGGAGAACTGCACTTAAAAAAATGTTAAAAAAATTAGACTGTACGATAATGTATACGCAAAGGATAGCAAATTAAGTTTGCATCAGCAACCATAGTTCTTTCATTGCCTAATGTTGGAGGCTTGATTTTATAGCCTGAAGAGTGTTCTTTTTAGCAGAGAGCGATCTTTATGTGTGTGATGCAGTATTTTAATGGGAATGTGACTTTTAGATATTTTTAAGAATTGTTTTTACTCCATGCATAATTCAATTTTTAAATATTTCTGGCTTCTTTAAGATGTGGGGAATTTCTAGCACTGACATTTAGTATCCTTTTTTCCCTCTGCTAAAGGTCCTACCTTGTAGCATTTATTCATGGCCAGTACCATTTACTAACACAGCTAAAAGCACTGGGGGTGCTTGAATGAGGGAGGATGGCAGAATCGTGCCCTCCATTTTTCATGCAATTATAAGGAGATATACTTACAACCCATATTGACTTTTCCAAAGATCGGAAAGCTCTTTGCGGAGGAGGGCGGGGAAAGCACAGAGAGTGAATTCAGCCACAACAAGGTTAATGTAGTTGCACAAAATTATACATGAAGCCATGAGAGAGCCAAGAATAGTAGCACCCACAAATCCTGCCGAGGAGGTTGATCTTGTGAAGTGATGCCCTTCTCGCAAGGTGCCGATCCTCTGGAAGTTGCTAAGTTTAGAGGGCACTTAGGCTCCAGTGGGATCAGTGTCTTGTTTCCTGCTGTATCTATCTGAGTCTTGACCTTACTCAGTTTTACACTTGTAAAGTTGTCCTATCACCATTCCAACCTCACAATTTCCCAGGGATTTTGCCTGACCCCGTGAGTCTTTTTTAATGCTCGCCAGTTCCAGACAGCAAACGTGCGTGGGGGTCTTTCTGGGAGGTGAGCAGAAGCCCCGGCGCCGCGGCTGCTCTGTGGCGATGCCGTTCGGACCCAGAAAGGCAGCAGCTCACTGCCGCCGGGGCAGCGTTTTGCAGTGGTTTAGCTGCTGCCTTTTGTTAGCTGCAAAATACTGCCAGGTGAAAAAATTGCTGTTTTTTGTTAAACAAGAAATACTTGAAATTTGTAACTATGGTATTAGTATCTGCGTAGGTGCTGCCGCCTTTGTCTGAAAGTTCAGTAGTTATCATTAGAAAGATTCATAAAAATTCGAAGTGAGGTGTTAGCCTGCCCTTCTTTCCATTTCTGTCTTTCCATTTCTGTACTAATTTTTCTGTAGATGAACATGTCTCACTTGCTGAGAAAAATTCTCAATAAAACCATGGAAGTTAAAGGACATGGAATAAAGTATCTATTTACTTCTTTTCATGGGCCCAGGAAGCTAAATTTGCAACCTCTCTGTTCAGAAATATTTTTTTAATATCCGGATCAGGAGGTTTTGATCTAGTCTGTATTTGGAAAATCCTGATATAAGCAAGGCTGTAGTCTGTTGGTGAAGTGCTTAGCCACAAATTGTTCCAGCTGTTCCGTGATGATAGCAGACTTCTGATGGATCATACAATATGGAGATCACGGCTAATTTTATCTTCACGTTGTTCGTTGTGGTTGGACTGTAGGGCTGTATGAGGCAGATGACAGGGGTGAGGCTGCATGGGAAAGGGTGTTGGACATACTGTACTTCCACCTGTCGAACGCAGCTTTTTAGATCTGTGGAGTTGTTATTAGTAAAGCTTGCAGTACAGCACATATCTAGAATGCATTTTTAGAAAAAGATCTCACAATATATAGGTAAATGGGAACAGTTACAGTGCCTCCTCTGTGATGGTAGATTTTCACCAGTGATGGTGAAGGCCAGCTGCTTTGTAATTCTCCAGTCTTTCTTCCTTTCAGCTGCAAAACAACTCTCTGCAATTTTGATGTGCCCTCTGTGATTCTCCTCAAATCGATCTGTACAGAAACACATCAGTTCTCCATCTTATTAGKTTTTTTTTGCCTGAGCAATATCCTGCACCATCCAGTTCCACGGATGAATTAAATGTTGCATAGACACTTTTTGCTCTCTCTTTCTGTGTCAGACAATGCCTGAAATCCTGATCCATATGTCTGTGCAGCCATATGGCCTCTCTAGTATGACCTGTCTCTGCCAGAAACATCAGAAAATGGCTGGGAAGCTGGCTCCCTTGCATTACTGGGTCCAGGAGTAGGAGGAGGTGAAGCGGCAAGCCGGCTGCCCTCTGTTCAGCCCTTTTCCATGTGGAAAGCAGCCTTGGAGCTCTGTCTCCATTAGGAGCAGGCTGCTGATGCAGCTATACCCACCCACTGCAACAGCAAAGCAGTCCTGGGTGGACTGCTGGAAATAGCTTGTCCTGGCAAAACCACGCTTTTTGACAAGATAGCTTATTACAGCAGCCCGTGCCCTTCCCCTGCAGAAGAAGCAACAACAGCAAAAGCACAGCTCTGGCGGCGCGGCTGCCCTTACCTGCGTGGCCTTGCTGGTCAGGGATCGTTCGCCTCATAGGTGCAGGGTGAGACCCTGTGTGCCTTGCGGGACCTTGTTCCCGATTCATCCCCAGCACCGTGGTACCTTTGCCGGCAGCGAAGGCATGTTCAGAGCACGGTTTGAGCCACCTAACTTTATTACAGATTCACTCRGCTCCTTTCCTGTACATTGGCTCTTAATTTCTTGATTTTCCTTTCTTTCTTTTGCAGCTTGTATGGTGTTCTTTGTACGTGCAGCTCTCCCTTTTTATTTCCAAAGGAATGAGCACTCGCCAGCAGAATTGCCCTCTTACTGTGGCGGGGGTAACCCATCGGACCTCATCACAGAGATGTCAGTGCAGCAGCAAACAAGGGCTTGGCCCTGGTCCTTGCCTGGATGCTCTCCTCCCTCTTTCCAGCAGTCCTGATGCCTTTACCTAGGCGTGGTTTRCTCCACTTGCTTACTTCATCTTCTATTTTAATATGGCTTTGTTTTTTCTTTGGCTGATATTTTATGTGAGTGATTGCAGTGTAGGATCTCTCTGGCAAATGATTACATTTTGAAAATTGGGTTGCAGGCTGGAATACATGAGCACAAGATATTCCCACAAGTGTAGTGTTTGGCTTAGAAGACCGAATGGGAGTTTCCCTTGGTAGGTTTGCACTCTGCATAGGAGCACAAGAAATGCTCTACACGGTCAGACCTGTGGGCCGCCTAGCCTGGTAATCTGCCTCTGACRGTGGGAAAAAGAGATGCTAGAAGGATTTGGATAGGAGCTTGACCAGTCTCTGCCATCCATTCCCCTCAGCTCCATCCACCCCAGCTCCTGGGCATCCTTTGGATGGGGAGTGTTAGACGGGAGCTAGGAGCGTGCCTGGGAAAGCTGCGGGATTCATTGGCAAATAAACGGAGGGCAGTATGTGTACTTGTGGGGAAGTTTTTTAACTGCTGTCTAAAATGTAAAATTTTCTGACCCACCTTGCCTCCTTTGGGGTGTGAGAAGAGAGGAATTACTTCAGATCAGTGGGTGTGTAAACAGCTGTATGATACATTGCTGCGGCAGCACGTGGGGGAATAGGCCAACCACAAGGACTTGTTAAAACAGTATTTACAGGATTTTTTTCCTTCCTCCCAGAATAACTCCTCATCTCTCTGCAGTAGCAGGAAAAGATTTTTTTATGTTGTTCTTTTTCCATGGATGGCAGGTCAGACTTTTCCCTTGATATGTTTGCTTGTCACAGAACTGGCATCCAGCTTTCTCTCTTTTTCCAGATTCTGAGATGCAAAGATAATGTTTGTCAGTCCAGTGGGATAAAAGTAGCATACCTTTATCACCATCATCATCACCAATTATAGGAATCACTAAGGCATCTGTCACCATGGTAGAGAGGTACTACAATATGCCTGTAAAGCATCTGGTTCCTTCAAGAGAAGGAACTAGTTCTAATTCCCTCTGCTTCAGTTATACATCTTTTGCTTATAGGTACTTGAATTCGTGTAGTTTAATTCAGGATTACACTCCTGGGGCCATTCCACTGTTCGGCACTTAGTAATGTAGAAGATCCACTGCCAGCTTTGAATTGCAGTCTGATAGTTTTAGTATTTGTGCTCAACCTCATCTCCTTGCTGAGAGTGAATTCCAGAGGGGAGACCACTGGAAATGCAAGGTCTCTGGCCCAGTGAGTTCAGCTGTGGTCTCCATCGGGTTTTTATGTCCCTTTTGTATGTAGGTGCCCCTTCTCCGGTGCAGAGAAATAGGTGGAGCTGTGCAGTTTCAGCTGGGTTTGGGGAGTTTGTCATGTATTTGTTCTTGTCCCCATCTTTCAGATGCACACATGGTGCATGCTGCTTGCCTCACTGGATATCGTAAATACTGGAAGTTATAATAAAATTAGGAGCACAGATGTTCCTCTTACAAGCAGTGCACCCTGTATACAATAATAATAATAATGAAATATATCCATTGCTGTTCTCTGCGGTACTAAATTTTCTCCAGTGAGGCATCTTGCTTTAATAATAAAACCACATTTTCTTAAACAAGGGAGTATCAGATTTACATTGGCAGTAAGTCACTGTTTTCAAATAGCATCGAGAGAGATATCCAAGATAACCGTGAGACTCTCTAGGACAGCTGACTGTGCATGGAAACTGCAGCCAGGTGGAGTGGTCCACCAGGTCCACCATTAGTCTTCATTTC
Organism: Oceanodroma leucorhoa; assembly: GCA_030449065.1. Classification (NCBI taxonomy): domain Eukaryota; kingdom Metazoa; phylum Chordata; class Aves; order Procellariiformes; genus Oceanodroma; species Oceanodroma leucorhoa. Next base: position 3,863,376 of record JASVER010000080.1, on the reverse strand, counting down.
TTTCCTTCATCAAAGCAATTAATGGAAGAGGACTGTCGGCCTAAAGGCTCGCTCTCTGCTGCCAGAGAGGAACTGCCTTTGTTGGAAGGCTAGTCAAGGTTTAAAACGATCTATTGCAAACTGATGAAGTTTTTATTTTCCAGCCGTGGTTGTAGCCAAAGATTCTGGCCAGGGACCTTTCCTCTATTAACCTGTAATGGAAAGCAAGTTGCTCTGAAGAGTTTATAGCCCAAGCCCTGATGCTGCGTGTGAGTAAAGATAGGTGTGGGCTTACGAGATTGTCATCGGTGGGCATAACTTCGCATACGTTTTGTTTTCATGTTTTTCCTCAAGGAATATGGAAATAATATTGGTGTGGTACTGTAAAGCCCTACATAAGTATCTGCTGGCTTTACCCTGGCTTACCCTCTCTTGCTACATAAAAGTCGCCCTTTGGAGTCCTTTGGGCGAGTTTGCAGAATTGGGCCCCTGCTGCCTTGCACTCTTAATTATGCAGGAGGAGAAATGTGCTTGTGGTGACAGGGGCATGGCTGCAGTAAATGTTATCCTTCCAGGTGGAAAAGGGGTCAGACCGCAGTGAAAGAGGAAGAAAAATATAGGAAAAGGATGACAAAAAACTGTAGGGGAAAAATAGAATGAAAAATATAGGGGCAAAAACTTCACCACTAATAATTCTCATGAATACGACTTTTTCCTAGTAGCGTACCATTCATTTACACTGTCTGCATTAAATTTATCATCTCCAGGCTAGCTGGAAAATGGAGGTCAAATTTCATTTTGGCCTGCAACTTGATAAAAATGACCTGCAAAAGGTAGATGACAGGCTGTTATTTTATGCACTGGAAAGTAGCAAAGATCAGATCCTATCTCCTGCGTGTCCTCTTTTCCCTGCGTGTCTGATGCTAGCTTCTATCCGTAATGTATCACCAGTGAGTGCCCTGATTTGTTGGATGGCTGGTCAAGGTTTAAAACAAGAACGATCTGTTTGGAACTGGCAATCTCAATCAGCGTGGGTTGACGAGGCACCTTTTGCCATCTGAAATCTCCACTGAGTCACTAACAAGTCATAAAAATACCAAGTGCATTGATGTGACAGTCAAACAAACTACTTGTTATAGTTCATTTCATCTGCAAAGCTGTCTATTAATAGTAATTAATGATTCCTCAGCAGTTGCATTCACTGTGTCTCAACAACTTTCAGGAGGCAGGAAAAATCCTGTTAAAAAGACAGTGTGCCAACGGAGGTTGTGGGTAGCAGAAGGGTATAAAAGTTAAACTTTATATGGGAGGAAAAAAAACCCGAAGAAGCGTTTCTGTAGCACTTGGMGTATTTTGGGATCTACACCAAATACAGACTGTAAAGGATTAGTCTGGGATTAAGAATCCTTTAAACTTACGAAGTGCTTAACCTTCACTGTGTCTGCTTCTTACGCTGTTTGCAATATCGCTCTGCCACTTTTGCAGGGGAACTAGTAGCAGAGCGGTAGTGCTGCAATGCAGCCTTCTCCACATTGGGTCTTTTATGATTCAGTACTACTTTTGGTTTGCTTTGTAAAGATCATTGCAAGGGCTTATCTTGTGTAATTGTTTTACTGCCATCTGCATTACAGTATAATTACCTTTCAAAAATGGTAGATCTCTTTTGCTAATGTTTAACGGCAAATAATAGGCAACTAAATTGCAAGGTCTTGGGATGTAGCAGCACATAGGCGGTAATAAAATGTATGCTATATTTACAGCATATACTTCTGTCTCTCTCGTTCATTCTGCTTTTAATTTTTTTTTTTTTTTTTTTTCTCTCTACATCCCCCCCCCGAATGGTAGATGGTGATTATGGTTTTCTCTTTCTCGTATTTTTTCCCCTTGCCTGTCCTTTTTTTACATAGAGTTAATCATAACTCGTGAGGGTTTTTTTTAGAATTTGTTCTGATCCTTATCTGATAGCTGTCCTACAGTTCAGGAAGGATGGATATTCTGGTATTTTCCTCAACTATAATGACAAACAGAAATATGGCAAATAAATCTAACACAGATTGGACTAAATAAAATAAATCTTTTTTTTAAAAGGAGATGTAGCTATTCCTTATAAATAATCATTACTAGCTTTTTCAAGTTTTAAGATGTGTAAATACAATTGTAAATCTATCTGTCTGTCTGTTTATCTGTTTTCTGCTTGTAGCCTATAAATGCCCTTAGGTTCATATGATAAACTACTTGTCCGATAATATCTTTTAGATTTTCTGTTCCCTGCAATTATGTACCAGGAATTACAGGAGATGCCTTTAGTTACATGTGAATGCCTGTTCCCTGCCTGCTGCTGTAAATCCTGTATTACCCGAAAGGTTAAAATATGGAGGTGAGGACATTAAAAACGCACCCAGAAAATGTAGATGACAGGAAAAAAAGAAAATACAGCAACAGAGGGGAAATACCATAGATAAAATGATAAGGCAGAGAAATAAAGCATGACAAGACCATGATAGTTTGCATAAGTAATGAGAATTGAATTCGTGGTTTTTAAATTGCTGTTTAAATTCCTATTTGCATGTTTATCGGAAGTCTTCTTTGCTTAAGTAAAACTGGCCTGTATACATTTTTAAAATCCATGTACAGCTCTGATTTTGTTAAATGGAGGAGTCCGATCCAGTGAGACAGATGCATGTGTATGATACTATTTTAATAGTGGCAGTGTGCATAGGTCAATGGCAACKGTTTAAGGTGGGCTCCATGATGGGCTGGTCCCTGCTTTTCCCAAAGTCAATGGGGAAACGTGYCATCTTTGTTAAGAGCAGGACTGAGTCCTGAGTGACTTGTAGAGAACACCAGGAATAAGCCCACATGGCCTTGAGCCTTCTAGAGCTTTGTAGTCCTCTGATGTTTACAAACTGGTAGGGAAAGCCCCTTCTGCAGTACTCTGAGGACCTTTTGTCAGGGTTTGATGGCCTCAGCCCCCAGGTCGAAGGTGCTTAGAGGACTCAGGCCTGGTTTTGTGTCTTTCATGCTGCTGATCCTTCCTGGTTACCTGTGAATAATTGCACTGGCCAGTGGGTGCCCCGGATTCCTCACATAAATGCAAGTACAAGACCATAATTTTGGTACTTAAAAAATTGCACTTTTAATGATGGAATATTGGACTGCTTCACCCCTGCAATTCATACATGCGTGAATTTGGCTGCCTTTGTGTGTGTTCCCTGTATGCTTGTGGCTGCGAGGAAACCTGCGTGCTTGGGTAATTGCACCTTCCACATGTCCCACCCCAGCCTGCTCTCCTAACACCCGCCRGCTGGTGTAACCGAACCATGTTGGCTTCTCTGGGGGGTGACGTGGGCACAGTGGAGTTGAGCATCGTCCCAAAAGACACTGAATGCCTCAGAGGGTCCTGATCACCTGGCCATCATCATCAGCACTTCCAGGAGGTGGAGAAACTCTCTGGTGAACAGGAGACAACGAATGTGCTTCTGAATAGTCTCTCCAGCATGTAGAAACCCAGAGTAGGCAGGGGCAGCCCTTTCCTCCTCTTCTGGAGCAGTACTGGGAAATGTCTCCTGCTGAACCGTACAGTCCTTCGAAGGCTACCGTAGCCTGTGGGGAATGGAGCCACTGCAGATCCGAGTCATGTGCCTGCTCCTTATACGCATTCTTATAGCATCTCTGAAACAGATGCAAATTGAATTTCAAACAAAGGATATCACCATGGTTGCTACAGTGGTGAATGACCTAGTCTTTGAAAACTGACACTGCCATACACATTTGCAGGTGTACACCCTGGAATGATAGGCTCTGGGTACCATGTAGAATTCCTAGCAGAAAAATAATCATTGAAGAGCTGCTGTTAAAACATAAAAATCTTTTTTCTCTTTCTCAAAACGTGTCTATGCATTTCTTTGTCAGTATAGATTTTTGGTTATAGAATCAAATGAAACATACTTGCCTTTTTCACATATGCAACCTCTTTAATTAATCTATATATCTCTCCTGAATTTCTGTTTTCTAATATACTGGTACTATGGAAAAGTCGTATGTCTAATTTACATGTCCAAATTAGTTTCAACTTAGTTATATTGAATGATAATAGATTTCTTTTTCATATAATTAATGTTGTCTGCAAACGTAACGTGGATTAGATTTATCATTGTAAAGATCTTAAGATTTTAATATTTTTGCAGAGGCATAAATACAGTGTAGCTATAATTATTTCATTATGTATGTATAAAAATAGGATACGGGGAAAAGTGCATGCTTTCCTTCACTGATTACTCTTAATGTCTCCCAAATTTCCTGATTTACAATATTCTCCAAGGATGTAGATTTTTCTAATTGAAGTACAGTAATTTGCATATTTTTAGACCTTGTGACACAGTTAATTGATATGTCATTACTTATACAGCACTGAATATATTTTACACATTCACTGCAGAGCAGGCTTAACTTGAGATGCAGTGGCACTTTGCAAAGAACTCGAAACTATTGCATTTGGTTTAATCTTTTCCTTTCCTTCCTCACCCTTTCTTTATAAAGGCTAAGCAAAAATGGATGATGTAGTAATTGGTGTAGTTCCTGTTCAAATGTACTCGTTAAAATAATGTTACTGTGTAAATGACAGGACGAGAAAAGTAAGAGCAAGTAAACAAAGAAAGGAAGAATAATAGGAAAGACAAGGACAAAGAAGATAAGGTTAAGGCTGGGGGGGAGCTAAATGTCAATAGTATCAGTGCTGGGTGTTTGAAAACCAAATTGTTCTGTTTTCTTTTACGCTATTCAGTATAAAGTTGTTAAATGTTCACTGTGTCTAGGAATATTTTAAATGGGTCTTTCAAATTTAGGAGCACTATATTTATCATGGATGCTAGCAATGTGCCTGATAGTGCTCCAGTATTCAATAAGGGGCAGAGTTTCTCTAGTGGCAACATATTTATTTCTCCTGGTGCATACCCCCGCAGAACTGAACGCTTTTGATCTTTATTTGCTAACCAGGAAGGTGGCTCAGTCGTGTAAAAAGGACTGAAGGGATCATAAGTTTATTTTTCCAGGGTTCTGGTTAGAGGTATGGCTCGTTGCCAATGGCATCCTCATCTCTGGTGGATTTATTATTAATATTGACCATTACTTACACAGCAGTAAGGGTGAATGGGGGCCTTACTGCAGGATAAGAAGATAAGATTCTACTCCTTGCTGCGTAAAGAAGACGAGCTGTATTCCTGTGCATTTGCCTGTCCTGCAGTCTTCCTGGCCCCACAATGTATGTGATGCCCAAAATGTATGACTTATGCCCATGTTTATGCCACCTGGATTCTGCCCTATGGGACTTGCACTGTGAATTGCTTATGAGCTTTGTTATTTAAGGAAAGTCTCACGTGCTCTTTTTCTCTTTCTGTTTTGGGAGGATAAGGTTGGATGTGAGAGCAGATGATGTCACTGGAGTCAGAGTTACTAAGGGAAGCGATTGCATTTTTTTCAAGTGTGATATCTTGGCAGGAGTTTCTTCTAAGGCAGCAATAAAAAATAAATATAAAACCACTGAGCACATCTTTTAAAACACTTGTACACTAGAGGCTTCTCGCTTCAAGATACTTCCTGTTGAATCAAGCTCCAGAGACAAATATGAATTCTGAATCCTGGCTACAAAAGTAGAATTCACTCTCATATCAACTTGCTTTTTTTTTTCCCCCCAACAGAAGGGGTGAGGAAAGGGGAAAAATGCCAAAAGTGTGTCCTGTCTCTCCCTCTGAATTTGGGGTTCCTACACTCATCTCAGACCAGAACACTCAAGCAGCTGCAGAAGATGAAAATGATGGTAGAGCAGCAGCTCAGAAATGTTTATGGGGGGCTCTGCCCAAGTTAGCATTTCATTTGGATCTGATTTTGCTGCAGCCCCAAACCTGCCTGAACTTTCTCTCTACCCAAATAGGAAGTGGACTGTTCTCCTGTCATACGGGCACGTTTTACTGCTTTGTGAGAAAAACACCTTTAGGGAACTGTGGAAACCAAAGTTGTTGAAATTGAGGGAATTTTCATTTGGCGTATTGTGCGGTTTGTTTGGGGGTTTTTTAATTTAAACAAGCTATGGTGGACTTCTCCAGGTGACGAACATTAAATAGTAAAAAGCCTTTATTCTTGCAGAATCATAGCGTGGCAAGAGGGTTTAGGTTTTTTAGGATAGCATTAACTTCACATGCCTTTAACCATCTATGAGACAGCTGTTTATGATAAGACAACTGTTTAGGCACTATGTCATTGGGGAGGGAGAGAGAGGGGTATCTCCAGGACATACCTGCCACCGGCCTTTGATAACAGACTGAGGATGTGACAAATGATATATGTGAGAAAATCATCAAAAGAATTCAGGAGATTTTGCTGTGCTGCAAGAATAGCTTTCTCTAAAGATGCAGGTTCAGGATGGTCTGAACATAGGATAGTTAGAAGTGATTTCCTTATTTTGGTAAAGATAAATTTAAGACCAAGAATAAAATAAAAATACACAATATTTTCAATTTATTTCTGACCCTTTTAAAATGGTCCCATTTTCTGCTTGAACTCTTTAGTAGCGGTCCAGCAAAGAAGTGTAGCATTCATGAATATTAAAATATAATCTGCTCTGTATGATTAATAATAACTAATAAAGACATTCCTTGGTGATTGTATTAAATGAGGTGATTGATTTTGCACTGGAGAACATTTTTCCTTACAGGATACTTTTAACTATCCTGAGAAAGGATGTTCAAAATGAAAATACGCAGCACTCAAAGAAATATTTTATCAGCTCAAAACAGTTCTAAGCATCCATAAATTTATAATATAAACCACTCATTCTTAAAAAGCGACGCAAAGTCTTTGGATGTTTTTACATCGCCGCGTTTCTCACTTTGCTGGTTGTGCAACTCTCAGGTTTTACTGCCCTTGAAAAAGAACTGCACTTACGCATCGATTCTGTACATACAGAGTGCTGTAATTTCATAGACGAGTACATAAGGTGCTGCTGTGTTACAGCTGAGCAACGTGTGTGTGAGTGGTGCTAATCTCCTGTTCTTTGGGAAGATTTCTGAAGGTTACTGTGCAAATRCTAACAACCTGTAGGCTTTTGCTGTGTTAATGGGAAGGGAAACCTGTTAACACTTGTCTTCCCAGGGAAAGAACTTACATTTTGCTTTTCCATATTTCGTTGTAATGTTCACACCTCTCTTGTTAACTTTATTGCAGTTTCCTTTTCAAGAGCATCGCTGCATCTTCCTCTATCTCTGAGCTAACGTTTCCTCCCTCCGAGACCAGAGTGCCTCGTAACCTCCCCTGGGAAAGATCTTTTGTGCATCAGTGAGGTGCTGCTGTTTCTGGAATAGCCCTCACAGCTTCATGTCTTTGCGGGTCCATCAGGAAGAGACGTGGAGGTTAACTTCTCCAAGTGAAACTTCAAAGGAATTTTCAGAGCGCAGAACATAATTACCTGAGCTGAAAATTTGCCAAGACACAGGCTGAAATTCCAGCTCTTGAGAGCTTTCTATTAAAACTACTAGCCTGGATAAATCCTGGCCCTTTAGAAATCAGTGGTAGTTGTCCCCTGGATTTTGCCCTGCGAATCACCGCCAGCCTCATGTAAGTCACGTCTGGACTTGCAGTCCTTGACTGTGCAAAGCTGCTGGTGTCTTCAGAGTGAGCTGTGTATATAAATTTGAGGTATGTGCACGTAATTGATCTCCAAGTAAGGATGAGGAACAGCTCGTGTATAGCTGGAAAAAGGATGGGGAAACATGCACTGGAAGGTAATGCTAGTTGGAAATCAGGGGTGACAGCTTTTTGGTCTGGCTGGCAAAAGCACAAAGAACTCCAGTGGCTGGAATTTGAAGTTTGACAAATTCAGCCTTGAAATAACACACATTGATTGTGAGTGATGAGGGCAGTTAAACACTATGTTTGCTATGAGATGCAGGGTGGGACTTGCCATGGCTTGTGCTTTTTGAGATGAAGTTGAATGTCCTTTTGGAAGAAGTTACTTTCACCTGTAGGAGAGTTTCTATGGCCCTTTGGAGTCATGGTGAGGTACGGGTGTATGTTTTCCTTCAGCTCTGTGCTTAGGGCACCTCTTACCCTTTTTCCTTTGCATGCTGTGGGCAGAACTGGGTTGCCTTCGCTGCTTTCAGCACATCCATCACCCTTAAAGTCCCACCTCAGGAAAGTGATTATAATAAAGTCTTGTGCATCAGGACTCCAGCAAGTCACCCACAAGGAGCAGGATTTTTTTTTTCCCTCTCACAATTAACTGAATTCATGTATTCCACACTTGGAAGTGGGGCTCTGAAACTGGGGGGGTACCAATGCTCACTCCTGAGCCCTGTTATTTGTGTTTGACTGACATGGACATAGTCTTGTTTATCGTCATGTGGAGATGGGAAGAAGTCTGTCAGGTCAGACAGATGTGAATGTGTGGTCACCTTTCCTGGGCTGTTTTTCTGCTGCCAGGATCTTACCGATTTTCTCCTATTTGCAGGGTCTTTGGTATTTGATGGAGCTTTAGTTTCTGTTTATTGAATGTTTAACTCTGGTCATCTGAGAGCTGAACTATTGTAATTTTACTGAAAATTTGGATTGAATGTGGAGCATCTGTGTGAAATGTGATAGCCTGTGGGTAACGGAGATCGTGTGGCATAATCTCATGGTCTGTTCTGCCTAGAAACTATGCAAACTATCTCCCTTGACTTTTATTGTCCAGATATTTTGATGAACAGATTTCAGCCTAATCTCTTATGGAGAATTAGAAGGAAAGAGAAATCTTTGTGCTCTTTGGACGTTAAGTATGTGTGTTATTAACTGGTCTATAAGCATAAATCTCTTAAAGTACTTGCAGAGACGCCATGACCCCAAAAAGCTGCATCTTGTGTATCATGCACAAACACATGCACATGAGCACACCACTTTGGCATGATCCTTGTTAACAGAGGAGTAAGTGGAAAGACCAGGAGAGCTTCTCAAGTGAGTGCAGGAGACTACAGGAGAAGAAACTGGCAGTAGCTGCTGGTACTGCGCTGTACTCACAAATGTGAGTGATCAGTGGAGACCCTTACCCCATGAAGGCAAACATTGCCTTTTTTTGAGCCCTCCCACTATGTTTTTAATGTTGTCTTTCAAAGGTTAAAAAATAAAGGTCAAACCTTAAAGACTAAGAGGAGAGCGTTGCTGCCAGGATGGGTCTATCACTAGGTGCTTATCTGTCTTTTGGGTTGCTAACAGATGTTCTTTCTGTCCTGCTGGATGAAATAATGAAGTCTTTGTTTATTCTCATATATATAAAAATCCTAATATAAGTTAGTTATCCTGAAAGCCAATATTCCTGATGCTTACTTCCCTACTATTAGAATTAGAATTGGAGAAAATCTGAAAGTCATATATGTCAATTAATATAAAATGTGCAAAGAGGTCTTTATTGAAAACCATATTTTTCTAATCTCTCGATTGTTTTTAAAAGCATTTGTTTTTATTAACTAACAAACTTGCTTTGTTGGGCAGTTCATTAGGTGTAGAAAGATTTTATTATTTGCACCAAAAGTCTGTCATAAAATTCTAGCGGTATTGTTTAGAGCTGATTTTTTTTCATAAAGCATTACGCATCAGGTAAATAGGCTGAATGTAAATGTCTACTTTAGGCAGGGTTCATTAACAGGTAGAAAAGATGCAATTTGACTAGGAATGAACGATAAAACAATGAACTATTTCGTGACATAAAAACAATGTAATATTTCAAACTGGCTTATACCAAACCCTTAAGATATTGTTAAATTTTAGATGTAGCTACTATTATTTTTACCCTACAGTGGACCAGTGTAAGCCAGAATATAGTTTACAATATTCAATATTATACAAGCATATAGTGCTGAACAGTAGATCTTACTCAGCCATAAAACTAAAATGCTTGCTGATTTTAAGATCTGCACTGTGAAATGGCAGCAGAGAGGGCTCTTTCTCTAGTGAATATGTGTATAAACTGGGACTCAGTTAATTCACTATGTAGGTTGGCTTGTAAGTTTTCATGGTAAAGATCAGGTACTGATGGCTACCAAGATGAGACTGTTGATCCATTTCTCCTCAGTGCTCGAATAATTGTTATTAATAGTAATTATATCTTGCATTTACATGCAGCTATATGTTCGTAAGTTTCCTAAATTTTGTAGGAAGCAAAAGAAAAAAATCCTGTCCTGACTACTCTCCAAGCAGATCCTTTGACTCAGGGGGCATTTCATGTCTGTGACATATATACAATAGATTTTTATGCCGGTGTTTTTTTACGAGGAGCTGATTAGCCTTTATTTTAAACTCAGAGAAATCTTTGATTCAGTATGAAATGCCTCTGTACCATCTAATATCGTGGCAATGCAGCCAAAGGCTAAAGACGACATTTATATGAGATTTCCAGCACATGACTGCCAGAGTAAAATATCTGGGGTAAGTATAAACTGACTGAAGGCTTTTTCTTCCATTTTCTGCTGCATAGGAGTAGTTGGATATCCCAGAAGGTAGAATAATTTGTTCTGTGTTCTTAGTTTCCTTCTTTATGCAATTAAAGCTTAATCTCCTGTGTCGTATGTGGCAGATGGCTATCCTTGAAACTGGTAAGTAGTATTACCCTCCTTTTGCAGACGGGGAGTCTGGGGCACCTTTCAGAAAGCCATCAAGTGCTAGCACCACATGAATCCTAGGACCAGGAGAGAGGAGAGAGGAATCTAGGAGTTCTGGCCCTTAAGCCTCTGCTCACTTCTGGTGCTTCTTCCTCCATGAACTATGTCTCTCTATAAAATACAAAATGCCCCAGTAGAGGACTGAAAACCTTGCTGATACTCCCACTCAAAACCCGTTGAGATCAAGGACTTCAAAAGCTTCTTGCAAAATTTGCTTTGTGCTGCAACCTGACCATATGTTCAGCTTGCCTGTTGGGAAAGAACTTTCTCCAGAAATTCAGAAACTTTGATTACTTATTCTCTGAGTTGAAGAGGTGTCAAAGATAGAGGGAGGTGGACCAGATTTAGGATCTGTAGTTTAAGCCTCCTCCTACACCCAGGTGGGTTTAAATTCCCATTCTCAGCATGTCACTGCTTCAGGTGAACTTGGCCTGCTGGCTATAATATATAACCAGGGAAAACAAGGAGGAAAGTAACCTTTACAGCCTCCACTGTACAAATCCAGCAACTTTTATCACTGAGTGTGCTAACCCTTTTGTTAGGGTTGTTGTGCATGGACCAACATGGCTCCCAAGGAGATTGTTTTCTGGGTGAAAGAATACATTTCCCTTCTCCCCTCTTCTCATCATTACTTCACAGAGCAAAACAGATCCTTGGGATCTGCTCCAGTCTGTTGGGTAAAGGGTATGTTTCCTAATTTCACTGCAACTCAGTAGTGAAGCTTGTGAAATAATAATATATATACTGAAGGCTCTGTGGGGGACTGCAGTGAAGCAGTAGTTACTTCTCATTAAGTTTTTTAATAGGACGTGAGCTCCAGGATTCAAGGGAGAGAACATTAATGTCCTTTTCAGAACGTCATGGAAAATAAATACTGTGCAGCACCAATCTCTTGGCAGTTTCAAAGGATATCTAAAGAGGATCATTATGAGACCACTTATGATGGGAAGATGACTCCATTGCAAGTCTTTGGAGTGGAGTCTCTGCTGGGATGTTGTTCCTACTACTTGAGATAAGGAGAGGAAAGCAATTTCAATAGAAGTCTATGGAGACCATGTGGCAATTACGTTGCTGACAATATCAGTATGATTTTAGTGTAAGTCTCTGGAGACCCTAACTTCTCAGTGAAATGAAATGCATCATGCCCATACAAATTATATTATTGTTTGAAATAAACCAGCATAAGTTAAAGCTAACCAAGTACTGGAATAATAGGAGCATTCAAATTGATAAGCCTTGTAGCAACTTAGGCAAGAAATGCTATCCACAGCCTTGCTATGGCCCACTGCCATGGTCCTTCACCCCCTGCGTGCCTGGGGCGATATGTGGGGTGTGATTTCTCTGGAAATCCCAAACAGAAAAACTGGCTTATTTAGGTGTCTGTACAGTTGATGGCCAGTTTAGAGAGGGAATTGTACAACTGGGTTGTTTTACTGAGCTCCTGCTCTGCCAGTAGTGATTTGTGGGGTCTGGAAATTGCAGAAGGTGAAGCTGTCAGTGGCAGCAGTCTGTCAAAAAGAGACTAAGGAAGGAGCTGGGGTTAAAAATGTAGTGATGAATGACTACGGCTTTTGGCCTCAAGGCAGTGGTGAAACGATGACTGGTTAAAACCATCTGGCTTGGACAGTGGTTGAAGTTGCCGAGCTCAGAGAAGCAGTTTCCAGGCTTTGCTTTTCTGAAAGTACACCAAGACTGCCCTTGCTCTTGCTGGAATTTTGCAAAGCCTGCTCCCTGGGAGGCTATCGCAGTGCACTGCTGGTTCCTCRAGCAGTAGGGTACTAGCAAAAAAAAAGATACCCATGCGTCCGTTGCCGCTGGCTGGGAGCTGAGCAAGCCCTGCTGCTCTTCCTGCCCGTTGGTTACCCAAGACCTTTCTTTCCTCTTCCCTTGAACTGCTTTATGTAGGCTGTGAAGAGAGAGCTGCAGCATTTCCAGCTGCAGCTGGAGGAAGGCAGTCTGAAGCAGCCAGGGTAAAGTGCAGCGTTTGCATTTTATTGATTCTTACCTATTGATTCCAATGGGATGAAGCGTCTGTGAAAGAGAAGTGAGACTGGCAGGCAGGCAGGAGCTCTGGCATCAGAGGCAGGCCAGCCCCGCTTGACAAGAGCAAAATTATATAAACAAACACCCCGGATAGTTCCTACGTTGAATCTAAGAAGAACGAAAGAAAAGGAGCACTGTTGCTAGGGAGAGATGAGATTTACTGAAAGTTTAGTTTGCATTTGATCACCTCTGCAGATAAAATGGAGCAAGGCAAATACATGAGCATTGYGTGACAGATTGCCTTGTGCCAGCTACATTTATGGTGCCATTTCGTGTAAGCTGGAAGGTGACAAAATGTAAATGTACATCTCCTCACACAGGAGGTGATTCTCGTCAGGTGACTCAGATGTGGGAATGAAGAGATACGCCATAGCCTGGCCCGCCAGGTAGGGGGAAGATGTCTCAAGGGGTACTGAGTATCCAAAATATATTTTAAGTGCACAGAGTCCGTGTTTTACTCAATATGCTTTATATGAATCATTTTATTGGAAAGGCTAAGCACATACTGAGGAAAATGTGCTCAATAAGAGTATTGATCTTCTTAAGGGTTTCTCTGCAGATGTATGTATATATAATACCAAACAAAGCCGCTCTTCTGATTGTGGCCAGTTTATTACTGGCTCGTTAAAAAATATTCCTTCTGCGCTCCACCTCTTGTATGCAATTTGGAGGGGAAGGTGGCACTGAATCATCTCTTGGGAACTCTGAATCCTGGGAGTCAAAAATACCCTGATGTRACTCACAGTCCTGAGGGCCTCACTCGAATCCCAGCGGCCATCCCCATGCAGCGTCTGCTGCGACCGCCAGACTCGGTGGCTGGACTSATGGGTACGTTCCTCTCTGGGCAGAAGCTGGGGACACAGCTCTTCCCAAGCCTTCGGGGAAGGATAGGGCTGAGCTGGCACATCTCTGATGGGGAGCCCGAGTCCAGTGTTAGCAGCTTGAAGAAAACCGTGTGAAAGAAGCGATGTTGGGAAGCCTGTTGTGTGCAGTGCCTGTGCTGCACCTAGCAAACAGAAACCTTGACAAATGATCTTCTTGCTTCATTTTGTGCCTCATAATTAATTGTTGAGCTCCCAGATAAAATCGGTCAAGTGCCAGGACGGTGACTCTCTGTACAACCCTACAGAAAACACGGACCCAGCCCGTGGGGATCCCCTGCAAGAGCTGTTAGTGGTGCTCCCACCGTCAGTTTGTACCAGGCTCCAGCTCTGTCCATCGCTTCTTCCCTGGGAATAATAACCCAGCAGTGCCCACAGTGCCTTTGTTTCCCCTTTTGCTCCTTATGTCCCAGCACGGATTTCCCCACAGCTCTTTTTCTGACTGCCAAATACGTCCTTCTATGTATGTTTTGCAGAAGCAGCGACAGAGCTGTCCCTCTTCCCTGCTCCCTGCTTCTCCTCTCGAAATCCACCTCTCCTGTCTCTTAAATGACCCGCAATTTCAGGCACTGGGATTTTTAACATGGAATTGGATCTAATTGTAAACAAAAGGGTAGCTGACTTCATTGCATGAAAAAGAAATGCAAAATATCATAAAAAGATAGAAGAGGGAAAAGGAAGATGGTCTTTTTTCTTCCAGTTGAAGTGATGTTAATCAAAGGGCTATGAGTAACAGAAGAAATTAATTAATTTGAATGGTATGTTCCTTCCATCCTGCAAAGTCTTCTATGCTTAAATTTAAGGATCTATTAAATTTTATTAGATACTAACACAAACTCTGTGTGGGGAAACATGCTTGAACACTGGTTTTTAATTTCTTAATTTATTTCTTTAAACTCTTAAATTCCCCTTTTACTCCTGCTTATGGATTTCCCTTGCTTACTGGTTTATAGGTTTACTGGAAGAGAAAATAATGTAAAATTTGCAAACCATGGCCTTGCTTCTGTTCATATCATAGAAGCAAAAAGCAGAAAGAAAAAGTGAAATAATTTTATCCTGCTTCTTCCCTTTCTCCTTTCCATGCGCGGATGTTAGAGGAGACAATAATGAGACGGCACGGTGGAGTGGTGGATCGCTTGACCAGGAGAGGTTTGTGCTGCTCCCAGCTGCTGGGGTTGCTGATCTGGTTTGCTTGGACGTCGCCTGGTAGGACACAGCGTGTGACTAACAGCAGTGGTGGGCACCAGCGGGCTGCCACGACCGCCAGCCTTGCTGCTGCGCGCTCCGGGGGTCCCTAACAGACAGGGCAGACTTGGGGGTCTGCCTGCCAGCTTCCATTGTCCCGGGGTGGGGCGGGGGGGTTAGCATGGGGCAGCTCTACCTCCTGCTTCTCTGCCCAGCTCTGTGTCCTCCTCTCTGCCCCCGCTCAGGGGACCCCCATAGGTGTCCACTTGCATCCAGCCTCTCTGCATCCTAGAAATGCCAGTTAGCATCCGACCTGGCCTTGCCTCCCGTTCTGAGTGCTGGTGTCACTGAGCGGTAGTGTCACTGAATGATGGCATTGCTTGTTTCCAGCTACCACCAAGAAATGAGATGAATTCTATCTTGCATGTTGTACCGAAAGAAGCGTGCTTAGCACGCTCCTCGGCTTTAACCAGCAATGTGTTTCCCACAGAGTCACTGATCTGCTCAATTTTCAGCTATAAACCTAGGAGGTCCTGCTCTTTCTAAGACCATATGTGACCCAGCATCCAAGGGTGAGATCCTGCCTACACAGTAAGACGTTAGAGTTAAGAATATGCAATTTGAAAACACTGTTGCCTCTAATTTTGGCTTTCTTGTTATCCTGCATTCATTTTGAATGCTCTTAAATCATTGTGGCTTTTTGCTTAACCTATTGAAAGAAAACAATAGGCCTATCGTTAGGTTTAAATGCAAGATACAATTAAAAGCTCAGATCTCTTGATGTGGCACTTTAAAAATCCTTCTGTAGATGGAAGGAGGTTTCTTTTCCATTGGGAACTCTGCATTATTTAGTAGATTTGCCTTGCAGGACAGATCGTTTCAAGGCTTTACGATTATATAGAGGATCAAACATTTCTGTGGCCTGAATTAAAGCAAAATAATGACCAGCTCCATGAAGCTTTGTGGTTTCCTGGACAGGCTTTTTTTCTTTCCTTACCTTCTTGTCCCTGAGCAGATTCTTTTTCCTGAACCCTCTTTATCTGACATGTTTTTTCTTCCTGGAGTGCACCTTCGATTGGTTCCCTAGTGAAGCAGCTCAGCCAACTCAAAGGAAATGAGAGTTTCAGCTGGCAGTTCCACTCCCTCCTGTCGTGAGCACCCAGGCGTCTACACCCCAAAACCCTGGCTCCCAGAAACCAGAGAACCTCTTTCTTTTATTCAAAGAAGAAACCAGTTAATTCACTCTGTGCAGTTCATATTCTTCCGCTGCTCATTAACATCTCTCCTTTAGGTCAAACTCTGTAAATTTAGAACTTATTTGCTTTTGTTGTTTATTTTTCTTTGGTTATTTCTGTTGCTGGCCTCTGTCCCTCTAACTGGGCAGCGCTTCTCTAATACTTCTTCAGTCTTCTTGAAAGGATCAAGCACTCTTCAGTGCTTGTATTGGTCCCTGGGGTGAAGAGGTATGTCTCTCAGTATGAACTGACATTCAAAAAATAGGATATTTTGGGGGGGAACAAAGCATTGTGCGTTTTACATCTCCTTTAATACACAAAACATTTTGGCATATGCTGGACTGTTTGGTTTGAAAGAGAATATTCATACTGAACAAAAATGTTTAATTTCTGCACTGAGTGAGACTCTCCAAAAGTGGTGGTTCTTTATAAAGTACTTCTCCCCCTGTTTTTTTTCAGTGAAATTCTGAATTGTGGCTGCCARCTGCTGTTTCTGGTGGTGGGATGCTGCCTGAGCCGGGGCGGGCTTGGTGGCAGCCTCACATCCGCATGCCGTAAATGATGTATGAAATGCAAAATCCTCACTTGCCCTGCGCGTGGGGAGGAGGGAGACGATGCTTTGCTGCTGTTGGTTCTCTGTTCTCTTAGCTGAAAATCCTTAGTGGAGAATCATTAAAAAATAAATACAACGATAAAGGAAAAGAAATGACAGCTGGAAGACATTGCAAAATGGCAGAACAAACAAACGGGAGAGCCAGTTAAGGCCACCTACCACTGCCCGTGGCTGGCTACATGAAATGACTGCCAGGCATGCTCCCTTCTTCTCTGACTTGATTCTTTTTATTTTCCTGAGGAACTGTGCTTCGTATCAGCCATAGCACCTGGTTGAATCCGTCTATTTATCTTTTATTTTAATTAAGAAATAATGTCAGTGGGATGAAAATAAAACCTGACAGGATGAAGATCTCCTACTGTATTATAAAAACAACGTGAAGGTGAAACTGAGATGTTTATTTTTGAAAGCAAGAAATCATCTTCTAGTGGCAAGATCCTGTTACTGTTATAGTAATGAATGAAAAATACGTACGATGAAGTGAACAACGGGAGATCTGACCAGACAACCAGAAACTAAGCTCCTTGCACAGGCAATGGTGCAACTGAGGCTAGTGGTTGACTGCTATTTTTGGACAGCCTGTCCCAGCTGGCTCAGAGRGGATTTTGTTCTGAGTTAACTGCCCTGAAGAATTGCCAGAGACCCCTGGTAAGTGATGGGGGTGTCAGGTCCTTAATGCTCTTAACTCCCATTGACGGCAGCAGAGCTGACGATGGCTAAGAAGGCAGTGTGGCCATCTCTAAGGCCTCTGGAGTTGAACCCAGAGATGTCTATCAGGCATGCAGGCTTCCTTGGTGTTGCCTGTGGAGGGCTGGTTGCTTGACAGTGGGAACCAAGACCTGCCAGCCTCCTGAGAAGAAACATCTCTGCATGCTCAGCTGCTTAATGCAATAGAAGATGCAGAGGAAAAGAACTTTCTCCTTAATTTTGCCTTTCAGACTATTTACTGATAGCTGCAGGGAAGGGTCTCGATCCACTCAAGTTATACAGCCCTTTGCTGTCTCCTCAAGGCGGGCACTTGTACCTTTCCTTGGACAAACTGACCTGGACTGGCTTTTTTCCTTTAGAAGACAGCTGAAAGAAACATCTCCCCTTCTGCAGYGTAGCTGAGTGGTCAGAAGGTTTGACCACGGTGAGACATTCGAGGGTTTGGGTTGTCTTTTTTTTCCACCTTCAGGAGCGTGGCTGCGGCAGTGGSCTGCAGGCTGGTCTCGGGGGGCAGGTGGGCAGCGAACAGGAGATCTTCCACACCCTTCGCATCCCCACCGAGCTGAAGGGCTGCCCAAAACTTCAGCAGAGCTGGGCAGACAGCCAGCGGGGCGTAAAGACAGGCAGCGATTAGAGCAGCCGGGTAGGGAACCGTGTGTTCCTGCTCCCAGGAATATGTCCGTATTTCTAATTTAAATCACTCTCCGATACAATGAAGAATAAAGCATTTTGATCAGAGTTAGCGATGACCTATTTAACATTTAAACTGGTTGGCACTTACTTCAGCTCGTTTATGAGTCCTTAATGAGTTTAATGAGTTCTCTTGGATGTCAGCATTTACTACTAGTGTAGCTTTATGGCCTTGGATTCAGGAGATGTGAGTGGCTGGTTTTGTCACCTTGGGCAATTCCCTGAATGTAGTGCTGCCTCAGTTTCCCGTAAATAGGATGATGCGAGATACCTTTCATGGCTGCTTGCACTGCGAACTATATGGGACAATTATTTTATTACATTTTGTTTGTGTAATACCCGGTATAATGGGCACCTGGCTTTCCGTAGGGCCTGTAAATGATGCTGTTTTAAAAATGAAAGATGATCATTTAGAAATGCAGCATAGCATGACAGGGACACACATATATATGTACGGTCTTGTCTTAAAGAAGACAGAAAAATAGCAGTGTCTATTAGTCAAAGTGATGCAGTCCCAGGACACCACAGCAATTATTTCATTTGTACTACTCTCTGCCCATGTGAGAACCCATACCTGCTTTCCAGATTTTCAAACAGATAAGCAATTTTTTAATTGATGCTTAGTCTGAATATATCTAATGTCAGCCAACTGTTGTTAATAGGAGCTATTATAACATAAAAGTGCTGATATTTTAAATGTAGTTGGTCAATCCCAGCAGGACTATACATTCAGGCCTCTTCTACAAGGTTGTATTAGTCATTTGACACTGGTGTTGAATTTATGTTGTCAGATCCATGCCAGCTATTGAAACTTGACAACTAATTCTGGATAAGACTGATTGGAATTGATAAACCCTCTTTTATTTTGGGGCAAAAATTTGGAAGTGGCCGCTAGTACAAATAGAATCTCTTATCTAGTATGGCACGATGGCATTTAATGAAAAACATTCAAACAAATCTACTCTTGGATTGCCCTGAAGATAGAGAGTTGCAGAGTTGGATGCAATTCAAATCAGTAGTTCTTTATTTTGCATAACTTGGGGCATGCCGAGACGTTTCATCAGTACCTGATGTCATTAACTCTGGCGGCCACCGCCTAAATGTCTTGCTCCTCACGTGTATGAAACATTACATTATTAGAGGAATGCTTGGAAGCTAAGAAAATACGTTTGTTTGTTTCGTATTCCTTGCATGTGCTAAAATGACATCTTACTAGGACTGAAACGTGTTTTAAATTTGAATGTCATTTTGTCCTGTATAAAAAGCATTACTTTGGGCTTGCAGTATTACAGAGACTTTGATGCTGAAAATTTGTTTATTTTTAAATGGCCGTAGCTCGGCTCCTTACTTTTTTCATGCAATACTCCAAAACAAGCTAAAAATTTGCACAGAAGGTGGTGTACGCTGTCAGGTCAGCTCCTCCTGCTGCAGCTCCACTTGTCGCCCTGGAGCTGCATTATCATCGGGTTATGGCCACACGTGAAAATTAGTCTGGGCCTAACTCTGTGACAAGATGTCTAGATGGCCGTGGCATTGGGTTTGGCCTGTGCCTTGCTGCCTTGCCGTACAGGCCGAGCTGGTGCCGGCATGTCTGTCCCTGCTGTGTGGATGGTTCCTGGGGAGCGCGGGAGGACCAGGGATCAGAAGCCAACTTGAGCTCTGTTGGCAGTTTTAAAAATAGGAGGGGTAACAGGAAGGCTTGACAGTGTCACCTTCAGCCCCTTCATGACTGCGTGGCACTGCGGTACGTGTGACGCTGCGGGGCCGCGTTGTGTTTTCCAAGCAGCGCTCCCATTTCGAGGACTGTCTGCCCAACTTTACAGGGAGAATGGGCTTTTACAGGGTTGGCTTTTTTTGTTTTGGCTTTCCAGTGTAATTTCTATAATTCTTCAGCGCTGCAGCATATTCTAATATATTTGAGGCATTATTTCCTCTTGTAAATACAGGTAAGTAAGGCACTGCCTCAGATGCTGTCATGTGGTGAACGTTCAGTGGACTAACTTCCAAGCAGTTGTGAGTCTGCTCTCCTGGTCATGCCTATGTTGTTCTGGTAGCAGCAAACTTAAACTAATGTTATTTTAATTCACACATAGAAACTAAGCTATGGAGACAACCTAAACTTTCATCAGGTAATAAAGCACAGATTCAACCCCATGCCTAGTGCTTCCAAGCAGGGTGCCTCTGAAGGCATCTCAGCAGGGATGCCTTCAGTGAGCTTCAAATGTGGGGGCAGCCAGTAGGAGACCATAGGAATAGGAATGTAGGTTGGCTTTTTAGGCAGGTGGAGTTTAGGCTTAGGAGAGTAACTCAGCTTCTGGGATGGCCTTCGGATAGGGGAATCGCCTGGGGCTGAGCAGCACGTGGCATCTTTCAGCCTGCTTCATCCTTCCCTCTTCGAGACCTCCCTCACTCATGGTCACAGTTTGGCCGCTGTCCCATTTCCCCAAAGCTTGGCAGTGAAGGTGCGTCTCTCAGAAACTGCAGGCGGGCTATCGGCTGTCCCTCCAGCCTGGCCCCCACCCTCCTTTTTGCCTACCAGAGTGCAAGGGAGAAAAGTTTGACAAATTGTTGTCCATCCAAAGGTTCCCAAGTTCTTTTGCCTTACTTCTATTTTTAGACCGATTCCCTTTGCTTTTTTTTCATTGTGCTACATTTCGCCAGATTTCTGCCCAGAGGAAATTTTTATAGCTCAATTTTAAAGCCCTTGCAATTGAGGATTTATCCTGGGAATGACACAATCCAACTGGAGTAGCACAAATGGCACAGCACTGAAATAAAAGGTTATCAAGACTGTAATTTATTTGTTTAGGCCACTCGGAGTACAAAAATGCTTCTTATTTCTTCAGCTCCCTGAGTGGGTTGCAGCACAGTGGATGCTTTCAGACTGTCTTGCTCTCTCTGTCAGTCATTTTCTCTACAGCAGCATTTTTCAGGGAGTGCAATTAAAAAGCTGTTTCCCGATACGCCCTCCCYCTGCCTCCATCCCTTCCCTTCCCCCTCAAAATCCCCGCTTGGGCACAGGTTGTTTCCTCCTTTTTCATCCAGGTGGCTCGGGGGTGACAAAGGGTAATGAACTCTCTTCATGTCTTGTTATATGGCAAAAGACTGAAATAGCAAAGTGGCAGGCCTAATCTCCAGCAGTTAGGGTGAAAAAGAGAGGCAGGATGTGAAACCCACTTAAAATACGTTTCCAAGCTCTAATATACATTTTGAATTTACAGAGAATTGACTCGTACCATTTGTTCAAAGCCAGAAAATGCATGTGGTCTGCAGTTGAACTTATCACAGTATAATAAYGTGCCAGGCAGTTTTCAGGAGTCATGGATACTGTTTTTCACGAGTCCTTTCTGCTGACCTGATTCAAGGCCAGCCACAATAAAACCGGTGATGGTCATTAGCAGTGCCCCCTGCAAAGCTATTCAGTTAGGAGCTCACAGGTTGAGGTAGGCAGTATTTTTGTGACCCTTCCTTGCTGCCAACTCGTTGGACTTAACCACAGAAGAAGATGGCATGCCCCTGGGGGGGTAAAACGGGGCAAGGAGTGATTAGTCTCTAATTGGAAGACAACTGAAGGGCTGTAGGGAGTGACAAAGAGCAGTGATAGTTCCTTGCTAAGCATAAGGAAATCGTGGTTCTAGGTAAAGTCACACGAGAGGGAGATAACCCAGCTCCCCAGTGCGCATGGGACACGCTGGTGCCATCAAGGACTTCCGAGGGATATCTTATTTCCTCCCCATAGGGAACAGCATGTGTTGGTCAGGCTGTCCTTGTCAGGAGGCAGAGATGCCTGGATGGGGCAGACGTGCTGCCTGCTCTGGGGTAGGAAGAGGAACCGGGGGAGCGGAGCAGAGGTGGAGGTGTTGGGGAGAGTGGCTTTCTGAGGGGGCATACTTCAGCAGGAAAGTTTTCTCTCCCCTTGGCTCTATCTGCAGCAAATGAAAGTTCGGTAGCACCATTTGTGCCACAAACTGGAAGCTCCAACACCGTAAGTGCAAGCCTGGCCTGGGGCTGCGCCTGCATAGCAGTGCTGTGGTCGGTACAGAGCACGSGGTGCTAGGACGTGCTGAGGAGTCACCTCCTGAATGCCGGTGGGTTTGTGATGGAGAGCCTTCCCTACTTAATCGCTGGGAGACTGCTTGGAGAGTGGGGCTGGGAAGGGACTTTGGAGGACAAGGGATCCAGGGTTTGCCTTGGACAAGGAGTGTGGTGATTAATGTGACACTTTTTGACAAATGGGTATTTGGAAGAACTGGAAACAAGTGAGTCAGGGGCCCTTCACCTCTGCCAGCATGGGGTGTTGGCAGCTGGGAGACCACCCAAAGGGAGATCTTTGTCTTCTCCTTACAGCTCTCAGCCCATGCTACAGCTGGCTGAAGGCAGAAGATCTAGATCCCCAGCATTTCTGTTTTTACCTAAAAAATAATGAAGCTATTTTAGATGATGTGTGTGGCGCTCTGGACTTCTATTTTGGTCTGCTTGAATCAGAGTTGAGGGGGCTCTCATGGACCAGGCAGCTCTGGTTGAGCCGTGTGATCCAGGCTCCTGTGTTGAGCACCGTATGCAGACAYATGATGGATATCTCTTTCTCCTATAAGCATCCATGAAAATTCTTTCCTGCTTCCTACCACTCCTGGAATAGACCTATTTCGTGCGCTATCTAATATTTTTAAAAACTTTCCACATAGCCTCCTGGTGTTTTTCTTTCCTGATGATGTAAATTTATAACCAAAAACCTAGTCCAATGTATCAAATACAGAAATAGATAAACTTTCTTTTCAGTTTGTCTGTTGTTCTGTACATGCTAATGAATAGTCCAGATCAGAACCTTGCACTGAAAAATGTTTTATCCCACAAGTAGCCCCTCCTCACCCCCCTGCCCACTGCATGACTTCTTAGGAGGGAGGGTATCAAGAGTCTGTTTCAGCATGGTTGTAGGCACCCACCACCATGCTTGCACAAACTGCTTGTTTGCCCTGTGTCAGGCGAAGCGATGCTCCTCGCAGGCTGTCGCGCCAGTGTCAGGCTTTTCCCACATGAGCAGGTACCGCTGTCTGGGTAGGTTCTAACCATGTAGGATGAGTGCACAGAGGAACCAGAATATCGGAGGGAGATCTGCTCTGGGGGTCACAGCAGGAATGTCCTTCTTTCTCTGCAGCTCACAAATCAGAGTTGACAGCCGCTGTGCTTATACAGGCATGCCCAGTAGCCAACTGTATAAGATACTTGGCAAACACTGCATATATAGACTGGAGTTTGGCTCTTATGGCCACTGATCTTACTCCCTTAACAAGACGCAGAGCATGAGTATAGACACTTAGAGACACAGGAAATAAATAATAAAAGGGCTCTTCAGCTACCGTGCATTTTTAAGAAGTAATAGTGGCTGAAGTCTGTGAGAATATGATAAGTATCAAACACTTATTTTTCCAACAGAATGACAAATGCGTCTGGTTAAAAAAGGGTAATTGGGTAATGTGGAGTACAATAATATCTCAGCGGTCTCCCATTTCTTTTTAAAGAAAAGTAAAAACCATAATGCATGCAAGCTAACATACAGAGGGCACATGACTCTTTCTCAAAACATATGCTGGCTCCTAACTAGTATCTGGTAGAAAGATTTGAGCAACTCGAAAGCAAATGTAAAATCTTGATTCAGTTCTTTTGATAAGCGCATCAATCATTTTATATTGCTCCAATTTTTAAAGAGTTTGGGATTTTTCACTACTTTTAAGATGCTGTGCAGATTACAGAACTATAGCCTGTATGTACTAACATAGTCATTGAAAATAAGTACGAAAGATAGATACAAATGCTGTCGTCGTTTCTGCCGCTGGAATAGCTGGTCCATCTCCACCCCAGTGCTGGGAGACCTTTGCTCGCTGGGTCGGGGGGGTTCTAAGTCTCCAAATGTGTGTATTGCATACTCCAGAAGGGTGATTTAAACATTGAAGCAGAAAGAAGCTGGGATTCCCACCTGTAGTAAAGCAATGCTGTGTGGTGTTACAGAGTAGGACTATAAATGTGGTGTCCCGTATCTGCCTGCTAAGGATTCCTATACTGTCCCTTCTGATCTGCAAACTRCACGTGAATTTCTGTCTTTTTCCCTCAAACCTGTATTTTTATGTGGATACCACACAACAAAGCTTCTGAATTTTACCGCTATGGATTTAGCTACAAATAGGCTTTACTTTTGTGTATTTGTATTCCATGGGGTAAGGACAGGGAGCTGGGTTTGCCCTAGTCTTGTGTATCATTTCTTGGGTAGAGATACGGGCACAGGGGCTACACAGGTGGCCTGCACATGCTCCGAAACCATTTCCTTTGGACTTCCTGACATCCRCATCTGTGGCTGTAGAGATTTGTACATCCGAGGCATCTGGCCAAATTCCTCTTCCTTCACCTGGAAATAAACTTTCAGGTGAAGAAAGAGGTCTTGCCTGGGGAAGCTGGGACGTACAGCAGCCCTAGATGAAGGTTAAATTGTATGATTTGAAAAAAAAATCCTAATGCTTGCAGAAGTGCTTCTTAAATCCCCACTGCATAAAAATCTGTCCATGTGCTTTTTGGAGGCGGGGTGTGTGTGCGTGTGTGTCCCCGCATGAAAACTGACGTTTCACACCCATTCTGCACTCCATGTTTGCTATGGCATTTCCCATAGCCCATACACAGGAGACTCTCCAAAAAAAAGGATACACATACTCGTCCGTTTGGTCAACGTTCCTGTGTGGGGCTGGGGTCTTACACAGCACTTTTGTGCGTACACTTGAAAAATACTAACATTGAGATGAGAGAGGGGCACTGGTGATTACAGGTTAATAGCGTGACCTAGGCCATCCGAAGGACCCTACCCTCCCAACTTGCTTTCCCTGCCTCTCTGTTCCTATGTATCCAGTACCAGTAACGAATACAGAACAGAAAACTCAGGCTTGCTGCTCCGTGTGGGCAAAAGTAACACTTCTGAGATCCTTCTGCAAAGAATACCGTACAAAAGCCAGGGGTTGTATGGTATTTGACAGTCTGGCAATGTCAAAGGCAATCAGAGCTCATGGAGTTCCGATATATAAATATTGGGGACAAAAGTATTCTGTATGATTTCTCTGCGGTCACTCACCCTGTACCAATGCATATAGACAAAAAAAAAAAAAAAAAGGGTTTCTCCTTTGTATAAAATGCTTTCGGATACTGGAAAAATGAAGGCTATGCAATTGCCTGAGTAATATTGTGTGTCGAGATCCATCCTCCTCTTGCTTTGCAAGTGGAAGATTTTTCCTTTTTCTGTGCAATGGCTGAAGTCTTTACTACACCTCTACATTTGCTTTCTATCACCTGAATCCAGCCCATTTTTGCTGACATTGTGGTTTTAAAATATTTTTCTAAGTTATTTTAAATGCAAAAGAGCATATTGATTTTTAAAGCATTATATTGTCATTTTTCTGTTTTATTAAAAAACAAAACCAGCACCAGCTTAACATATTTCACAGCTTGCATCCTGGGCTTGAAAGCTCTGCAGATACGAATATGATCACAAAGGAGAAAAAAAATGTATTGAAATGCAAAGGATCGGTATTACTAGATGAGTAGAAAATTAGCATGGTAACTATTTTACTGCTAAAACTACCTTGCCCAGTATATTTCTTACTCTCTGATTGAAGATGAAATAAAGGTCTCTCATCTTGTTTGTGTTGCTGATTTGTTGGATATTTATCGATTTACGGATCATAATGCACAATTTTTTTCCCATCTAAAGTAAGAATATTCTGTATCTGTCATGCTTTCTATGAGTAACTGATTTTCTATGATCTGTAAAACTGGTCTGTACCAATAGTCACTAGTCATCAGCATTTCCAAGGGCTTTCTTGAAAGATACTTACTCATTCTGCTAGGAATCAATGAATTACAAGTGAGCACTAATATTGTACCAGCAGATTTTCTGTAAAACATGAAAAAATAGATTTAGATGCAGGTAAGTTTCTATTGAATACACAAACATCTTTTATATCTATCGTATGACTTAACTGTACTGGAAAAATACCAGATCTTAGGGGAAGAAAATGAGGTATTCATCATCCTGTTTAGCCCTTGTGCTGTTGAGAGCAATAACATCCACCCTCTGTTAGGAGCCTGAACAGTTCTTGATGGTCCAACTCGGTTCAAGAGGGCCTAGGATCAAAGTACTATCTGGCAATATAATCTGTCCAGACAACAGAGTTTTGATACAGCAGGGCTATAGGTTGTGACTGCAGCTTCACTACTTAGTTTATCCATCCCTTTGTATGCAAAGAGAGGCAGCAACAAATGTGCCTCTAAGTCGTTTCTGATTTTCTTGTGATTTGGGTAGTTCCTGTGCTTGCCCAGAGTCTAAGCTCTTCAAATGATCTGAATTTTGCTTGAGCGCTGACCTTAGGAGCTGTTGGTAGGAAACGCGCAGAGTAGACCATCATCCTTACCTTCACGCACTTAATATGCTGGGGGAACAGAGGTAGTTGCAGCTATTTATTGCCCGAGAAATCTTGTTATGCAGGAAATATCTCTGAGGTTGAGGTCTGCTGTCTTTAAGCGTCTTTATGCTACAAGAGCAACAGAAAAGGCCTTAGGGCACCAGAGAAAATTTGATCCAGTCTGTTTAGAAGAACGGCTGCACAGCATCTTAGCAGCCATAGTTAAAGTCTTTGCCAAAGTCTACTAATGCTCTTTTATCAATGATGCTATTGAGAGCTCAATTAAGTGTTGCACCGATCTGTTTCAGTTTATCTTTATGCTAAATCTGTGGAAAAGATGCTGACACTTACTGTGGTGTAATTTGTAACTAAAATTTTGATGATTTTTATGACCTGACAAGACTATGGTTTTTAATTTAGCTGAAGAAGACACCTAGAGCAACGAGTGTGGGGTGTTCATCCTAAATGACTTTTCTTTAATAGGTTTTCTCATCGTGAGTGCAGAAATAAAGCTTTCTTGCAGATGCTTACAAGGTGCAGTAAACCAACAAACGGAAATTAATGCTAGGTTCCAGCTTCAGCATTCGTATGACTTCAGTTCCACATGTCTCTTTAAAAAGGCTCCAAATAACAGCCAAATTTTTCTCGAAATGAGTAAGAACCATTATTAGCAAATGTGTTCTTCTATTGGAATTTTTCGTTCTGTACAATGGTCATTTCAGGAAACTACTAAACTGAATCATTCATTTCTTCTTTGAAGTGTTCCAGATCTGGCTGGAGCATTTGCTTTTTTGTATATTGTTTTGGGAGATAGTGTACTGATTAATTAATAGTGAGACATTTGAATTCTTAAACCCCTCAGAACCCAAAACTCCCTTTTCCCATCACCTAGCACATGATGAGTTTTGGTTAAAGGACCTAATCCTGGCAGGCACTGAGCTCAATACCCCGCAGCAGGAGGTCATGCTGTATCTTTACAAGGTGTTAGCTGATTAGATTAAGATTTGGTCTAAAGGTGGTTCAGTTTTTTTTCTAGATTTTTGTCTTTTTCTGGGATGTTACAAAAAAGCTTCATACTGTGTTTTGTTGAAGGACTTCGAGGAGGAGCGTGGCACACGAGGAGGGAGGGTGTGCTGCTCATGAAGGAGGGGGAGAAAGTGCAACGGGGACACGCGAAGGGACATTGATAGAGAATGCGGGCTATGCAAGGCAGCAGGAAGACGTACCAGCAACCAGGACATCAGCGCACAGGCAGGGTCAAAACTGCACAGCTTTTGAAGCAAAGATGAATTGCTTCAACTTAATGTGGAAGGGAAACAAGAGAGGAGATCACAGTAAGAGAGGAGCGTCAGGGATATTAGAAATGGGTTTTGTTTTGTTCCCCTAGGTGACTTCACTTCTTATCCCTTTTTCATTATTTCAGGTAATTGGCTATCAAATCATCTCCTCGGTTTTGGGACAGTCTAATTTGTTATGACAGCTGTGAGGCCTGTGTGATTCACCTCCTCCATTTTAAGGCTTTGGAAGTGTTCACATACTTCAGTTTTGTATTTGCTTGTAACTGGCTTTGTTGAAATAGGAGCTCAGCATCCAGATCTATCAGCCCATCAGCTCCTCCGTCGTATCCATCTACCCATCAGGTCTTTCCCTCATGCTTCCTGGACAGCATCCACGCAACTTATCTCTCCACACAAGACTTGTATTCATTTTAAATATTTTGAAAGGAAATGGTCACCTTTTAAAGGCCGTCTTGCTGGTGTGACGTTGATGTAGCAGCCCACAAGAACAAGGGACGTATTTTCTGTCAAATTTCTCTAGTCCTCTAACGTCTTTTCCCTCTTGAACTGTCTAAGAGCTTCCTGGCTCGGCATCTTCTAGTGCCTGTAATGGCACATCCAAAAAAACCGAAAGGCCTATCTTGCTCTGRAAAGATTATAGAAAGTAGTGTTAAGCAGCAGCAGCTTGCTTTCTTTCCAGAAGATTGCATTAGTCACCAGTTGATGCTTTCTTGTTACAGTTGTTCCAAGAATCAATGCATCAATGACCAGGGATGTGCAAATTCCATGGGTACTTTTTCATTCTSAATACTTGCATTATGTAAAATGGGTAAAATATAGCATTAATGAGCCAGTTATATAAAGTGTTCTGGCTTATGATGCAGCTTTTTGCTAGAGGCTGGTCCCGGCAATTTCTGCCGGAATTCAAGGTCCTTTTTTGGGATTGTTAAGCTTCTCCATGGATATCTTCCYGATAGATCTCTGTCTCTTTTCCAATTCTTTTTAATTAAAT
This sequence comes from Oceanodroma leucorhoa, assembly GCA_030449065.1. Classification (NCBI taxonomy): domain Eukaryota; kingdom Metazoa; phylum Chordata; class Aves; order Procellariiformes; genus Oceanodroma; species Oceanodroma leucorhoa. Next base: position 3,834,633 of record JASVER010000080.1, on the reverse strand, counting down.
AATACGGCTCAGAAAAGTAAAATTGCAAGAGTATGTACAGGTGTGGGCCATGGGAGGGAAGGATTTGAACTACACTGTCTCAGATGAATTTTACGTGGCTCCTCTTTGCCTGGGTTTCATAAGCAAGTCTAGGTTTCTCATCCCTTTTTAACCAAGAGAATGCTGGATTCTGCTACCAGCATTCATGGACTGTTGTTGAGATGACACAAGTATTGTCTCAGTAGATCTAAAGTAATCCTGTTSAAGAAAGTGAGTTACATAATGTAAGGGAATAAGACATGTGAAGGCAGGAGATGGTCTAAATATTTTCATACTTAGTCTTTTGTGTTAATAAGGCTGAAATGTATCGGTGCCTATGAGGTTAAAATGGCATATGGGTTACCTTTGGGTTTTGCTTTTTTTTTTYCCCAGAATTTTTCGCACTTTTTCTCTGATAATCAGCGTAKTGACAAAAAGACCTGGAGTACCCGCCGGCTACAGAAACCATTTTGATTCCTTTCATCATATAGAGAATTAGGATGCAATAGTTAAAGTCTCCCCACTACCATGCATTTGCTAGGTTGTATTATCATTCATACAGTGTGTCTTTGGGTATTTTACATAGCATAACTAATTGGTAATAAAACAATATTGGAATGTAGCAATTCACAGATTTCCTTAGACAGTAAGACAGAGSGATAAAAAGAGAGCCTTGTAACCTACTGTAAAAAATGTACTGTTAGCCTGGTTTAACTTTTTTTTACTGTTACCTCAGAACAGAATTCCTCCGAGGAAAAGCTGTTACTCCCTAATACTTGCCAGCGAAACTTAGGACAAGTGACAGATTTCCCTCAGCAGATTCAAGTGTACATCCAAGAACATAAAAAAAGTTAAGAGATGCTGGACAGAGGCCATGTAGTACCTTGTAGGTTAAAAGAGCAATTTTAAAATCAATACTTTTGTTTAACTGGCAACCAAGATAGTAGTTTCAGACTGGGTGAAATATGTGAAGAGCAAACCCTTTTCACAAGGAGCATTTTCAGGTTATCTGCACTAGAGTGCTATGCAAGGTTGCGTTGGACATGCGCGACACCTGGGAATTGCAAATAAACTCATCTTGATGTGACAGAATCACGCATAATTATTTTGAAACTCAAGGGAGGTTGAAATGGCCGCAACTTGGTGATGTCCCGTCAGTGATAGGCAGGCAGCTGCAGAATTTATAATGGYTCATTTTCGTAGAAGATGAGAAGGAAACTTAAAATAACCTCTTCTGCTGCAGCTCTCATACGTTTGCAGTGCTAACTGAGAGACTTTGAAGGGGACGGAGCAGTGGCAAGCCCCTCGAAGCAGCAGGCAGGCGCTAACTCTGGCCCATGCATAGCCAGGCTTTGCTCTTCCTTGGGTTGTATGTACCAGCCTCCTCTCTGGTAGAATAACAGCGAGCATCCGTGCAAGTGTGGGAGTTACCTGGAGGTGAGGGGAAGCCTCCCATGAGGTTTGCAAGTCTTCATTGTCCTGCTATTATTTTTATTATTAAAATTACTAGAAGAAACTGCAAATCCATTGGGGCACAGTTGTCTAGAACTCCCATCAAACGAATAGTTGACAACCAGCTCTGAAATAGTGTAATTGGTTGAGGAGGACTGTTTCCCACTCTAGCTCCCTGATCCTAGGAAAATCTCTTTCCTCCTCTCAGTAGATCTCCTCTGAGCTTTTACCATCTGGAAAAAGAATCCAGTTACACCCTGATAATGATATACAACACCCCAAAAAAAAAATCAATACATCGATCTCCTTAGCGTATACCAAATTCAAAGTGATCAATCAAAACACAGAAGATAAATCAGCCAGCTTGGTTGCAATTCATTGGCTTTAGACAGAACTAGATATTTTGCAGTCTTATAACGGGAGACTTTGTTTTTCTTTTTATTGCGTGAGGCAACAAGTAGGAAAAATCTTCATAACAACTGTGGTGTGAGAAAGTGAGAAAGCAAGAAATGTGATGTGTGAGGTCAGGAAGCAGGAAAAATAAAATAAATTCAAAACAGAATTTCTTGGTTTTGATCATATATACCAGGAAAGATTAACCACCAAGCAAGAAGAAAAAAAAAAATCCTTAATTGTTATATGATACTAAACATAAAGCAAAAGGTTGCAGATCTTCTCCCTCTTCAGCCAAAGCAACTTCTGCTGCCTAGTGCGTGTCGTTAGCCTGGTTATTGACTGGTGTGAACTGAGTTTGCTTCGGAGATCACCAAAGTTTTCACAACTGAGGCTCTGTCTGCTCTATTTGGCCACTGAGGTTCAGGTACCCCTGCCTTTCCCCCTCGCGCCTGGGTGCTGTGTTTGCCTTTGCGTGCAGTGCACTTGTTCCATTGCACGACTGGAAATCATTTCAGTGTCAGGGGAGTTGGACATTTAATGTGAGCAGGCAGGGGGAGAACAAACGTATTTTTTCTTGTTCGAAGTGGGAAAATTGTTGAGGAAGGGAGAGAGGAAGGAAGGAAGCTAGGTAGGTAGATAGTTCCTGGAAATGGTAAAAATGTTCCTGTTTAAAGAAGATCAGAGAAATAATAGCAAGTGTTTTAAAAGCCATCACAGTTGTGGTGCTTGGTAGCCTAAGACAAAAAGTTCAGTTTTCTGAAAATTGGCTTGGCTCAGCTCCCCAGATCCCGAAAATCAGAACTCCTCAAACCACTGTCTGCTTTTGAAAACCTGACCCTTTTTATTTAGGTGGCATTAAAAGAAGTGAGATAGAGGAACATAAAAAAGTATGGAAACACGCAGACAAACATAAGACTAAAAAAAAAAAAAGCTGAACAAAAAAACCTCAACATATCTGCCTGACATACTAAAATAGTTCTGTTTTCTTGAAAATGTTTATTGGAAAATGCATTACAAAACCTTGTAACAGCTGGAATATGGTGATCTAATTGCTGTTTCAGTAGTGCTCTGAACATGCAAACATATTTCCTATGCAAAATGTCAAAAAGGCAGCAATCAAAGTGAGGCTTTAAGCTTCAAAACAAAGACACAATGAGCTGATTTGTAAACATTTATTTCTAAGGTTACATTTAAAACCAAAATAGAACAGCATAGGTTTGGAGACCGTGCAACAAATCTTTTTACAAAACACAAGATCTGGAGAGAAGAGAGGTTTACTGGCTAAAAAATACTTGGGCTGCATCAAGATTTCATTCCCAGTGGTGCTGCAGCTCCCTGAAACCATCTATTTCTTCCCATTCAAACGAGGAGCAAATCTTTGAGTAAGGGAGTGGGATTTTTGCCACTAGAAGGACGCAGGGAGACCCAGAGATCCTTCCTGTGCAGAACAGAAGTCACCGTTTACCTTCATYGCAGTACTACACCCTGTCTGTAGACTTCGTTGGCTTGCCATGGGACTCRGGTCAACGAGTTTACTACAGGTGTTGTGTGAGGTAGGTTTGGGGTCAGCGCTGAGGGAGGTCGCAGGGTTTGGGGTGACCTGGCAGTCCTGTACCGTTCCTGGGACGTCCCCTGGTGCAGGGGCTGGTTTTTGCTCACTTTGGCGTTTTCTGGCAGGACAGATGGTAACGTCAAGGTACAGTCTGAGTAGTTGTAGCAACCAAGTGCAGCACATGACTGCAGTATAACACAAATATTGAAGTCCAGGGAAACTGTGCAGGATACYGCGTATGTCATATGCAATGGTCCTTCTTTCCCAAAGAGCACTGTTGATTCTCCCGTGACACCACGGGCACTGCTTGAATTCACAAGTGTGAAATCAGAACCAGTTAAAATGAATGCACCCGCTCTGCACCAAACTATGCCAGCAGCATACAATGAAAACCCTCTTRAATGTATACTTGATAAAGAAGTACATCAGTTTGAGGAGTAAATTTACTTTTCACCAAGGCCATCCATTTGTAAGATTCTTACTGTATTGTGCTTGCAAATAACATTTATTTCTGTAGTGTAAATATGCAAGAGTTCATTTTAATAAAAAGTAAGCCCTAAAATAAGATAAAACCCATGACTAGACTTGCATTGAAGATTTAAAGTGCATTCATCTGCTGTTTTTCTATATAAATATTCATTGGTTTAGTGCTCTCAGGTGTTGGAACTTTTAATCTGCATTCAGATGGAGGTACTTTAATCAGAGAGTTCATAAAAGTCTCTAACTTTTTTCATAAAAAATAGAGTAGTAGATATAACAGAGGGTTGCAAAAGCTTAAAAAAAGCTAAACTGCAGCTCTAGGAGGAAAAAAAAAGTAAACACCAAATGGCATTTTGTGCCATAATATCAATATTCTATTAAAAATAAATCTCTCAGTGTTAGACCGAAGAGTCTCAAACAACCTGTCACTTTACTGCAGTCTTCAGAGATGACTGATAATGGGTAAAAAATCCCATAGCATCTGTTTACCATGTACCCACACAAACTGTTAGGAATGTTTTTAAATGTCAGCAGTAATGTATGCATGTATTAGCTATCACAGAGCAACAGCTCAACAAAGACAGCATCACTGCTACACTGGGGGCTCGCGCTCTAAATTAGGGAGGTCAAGTGGCGGAGATAGAAGCTGAGTGTGTTTGAAACCATATTGTTTGCCTTCTGAAAACTGGGAGAAATTGTGCAGTCAGCTGCAGTAACAGTGCCGACGTACAGAGTTTGTGCACTTTGAAAATAGCTAAGTGGGATTATGATAAATCTTTCAATTGCAAGAGGGTTAATAGTGAAAGGCACCGAGTTTAAGGTCAGTAGGATGTGCGTGGGGGGTAATGTGGTTTAGGCTGAATTTTGCATTAGCAAGGTACCACATTTCATTTGGGAACCTCAGCATTCATCAAGTGTGGGGTGTCGCACAGGTGCAGTTGCTGACTAAACAGCGTCTGTGTGACAGCATTGTTAGCAGCGCTGTGTTACTTGACAATTCTGCACCATGTAACTACAGAGATATGCTACAGGGTATGTTGTCCTGGCAAAGTCATCATGCTACAAGCCACTTTTCACACTGAAATTCATAAATCAGTTCCCCCCCCCCCCGTTACTCCATAATTGAAATCTCTCTTTTCTTTTTAGTGTGCGCAGGTTTTTTCTTGTTTGCCACCAAGAGCGTACGTTGTTGAACGTTGGTTCTGCAGTCAAAATATGCGAAGAGGATTTTGCTAAATCATCAAGTAAATACATTTTTGTGCCATAAGCTTGCATCGTCCCAAAATGCAGTAAGCCTGGGCCTCTCTTGAAAGTTGCGTGGGGTGCTGGGTATTAAGCAAAGTGACAGTCAAAGCAGATTGGAGATACAAATTAATTCATACTGCTGCCTTTTTCAGTCCCTCCCTGACAAGTAGCTGGTTCGGCAGGCACTGGTATTGGCACAGATGCACTGCCGAATTCAGTGAGGATCCATGGAGACCGTGGTGGGTCTGGTTGCATGGCCAGGTCCCCACATGCAGCGTGTGAAGCCCGTTAGAGTGTGTACTGTGGGTACAACGATGCACGTGCTTAAGGTTAACCAGGGGGAGCGGGGCAGGGCGATGGGCTATTTGAATGCAGAGCGCACGTGCCGCTTTGCTACTCCCCTGTCCCGTAGTGGGCGTTTTGGAGCTGCTCATAAACGTATGCCCTATACGGTATATGGCCTTTTGTGAGTGAAGGGAACTCTACTGAACATTCATTAGAGAGTCTCCTGTCCTGACATTTCTTTTACGTAGGTATGGTCCATGATGGCTGATAGGCAGCTTCCATAGAGTCGTAGTGGCCTTTAAATCTGGCAGTTAAAAAAAAAGCCAAAAAAGAGCAGATAGATCAAGGACATAATGTTCTTGATGAAACAGACTGAAATCCCTGAACAACAAAGAGAGTTTTTTTTTTCTTCTTTAATTATCTAGATCATTTGGCCAGCTGTGAGCCATGAACCCAGCTGGTCAGCCGTGGGTGTGAAAGGGAGGTCCGCCGGGTTGCTTTGTTAGCGTAACTCTTTAGTCCACATTAAAAACTAAACATAAATATTTTCTTTGTTGCAAAAATGATTCCTTATGCCTGGAGGCAAGGTATCTGAGCTGGGCAGGCRGAAGAGTCCGTTAGGAGATAGTCTCACCGCATGGATCAGCAAGGTCCTGATTCACCTTAAGCGAGGGAAGCGGCTCTGGGGGCTGGCCAGCTTCTCGGTCGGGTGCTTTAGTTGGATCTTAGCAGAGCTGCGATCCAATTCTCTAACTTCCGCAGTGGGTAATTGCAGTTGAATTAGAGCCTCAAGAAAGTAATTATGAGAGGCATTGTGGAACACCCTGCTAACCCAGCAGTAAATTAAACCACAGACTGGGAACAACTGGAGATAGTGAGATTAGAGCTTGCTTTTTGAATTTTTTTCACTTCTGGTAAGTGTATGTCTTTTTTTTTCCACTTCTAATGCTGAATGTAGGCCTTAGGAGCAGTAGGCTAAAGTCGCTCCTGTGATCAGCCAGGAAGAGACACTCCGTGGTTGGAAGAAGGTTCTGAAACGAGACAGGAGAAAGTATGTTAGTTTTAGAGCTGGAGAAAAGTCCTGTAAAGCAGGTAGGAGAGACCCAAAGTTGAACACACAGTGAAAGACTTGGTTTGAAAAAGTCTGCACGTTTCCTTGCCTGCTTTATTTTATATGTATGTATAAAATTGTTTCATAATATAGATGCTTAAGACTAAGGACTTAAAGTTAGAATATTGCAAGACAGAAGAACCTGATTTCAGAAAAACTGCTTTAAATTAATTACTTGTACACAAGCAAACCTTGAAGAAGAACTGTGGAATACTTAATAGCGGGAGTAAACAGCAATTTCAGAGGGCCAATTTCTGCAACTTTTGTTCATGTAGCTGGTTCAGAAAGTATTGACAGGCTTTTTCATTTTTTACTGTTAAATGTTTAATTCACAACCAGCTCAAGGGTACTCTTTTTAGGCATCAAAGAAGATACCACTGCAAAAGTACGGTTGAGTTATTTCCCCAAATTATGCATCATTTTTGAATATTTTGCAAAATATATTCTAAGGAGCAGAGAGCTGTCTTTTGACCTTTTAGAAAACTGTAATTTTTATATGCCTTTCTGTATTAATGCCCTAATTAAATACGGAATATACTCTTATTTTTATATTAATTTTAACCCATCCCATGCTTGGATCTTACACTGATGCACTGATTTTCCCCAGCTGAGGATCTGATCCAGTTCAGAGTCAGCTTTTTTAGGCAATTGTGCCATTTGTGAAATCATTCCTAATTTGAATTGTCAGCTTTAATTTTGGAATAGAGGAGATGGCCGTATTTGGCAGATAAAAAGCCCTTGATAAAGCCCAAGTAGGAACACGGTGCATCAGTGAGCAAAGCAGAAAATGGGGCTCCTCCTTGCTTCTCGGGATTAGAATAGCATCCCTGAAACAGCAGAAGTCYTTTGGGATATCAGAGCAATTTACATGTCCTTTCAGCTTTACTGCAGGCTCTTCATGGCTGGCCAGTCCTTCATTGTGAGCCCCTTGAGTTTGGAAAGTCCCTCAGACCAAATCAGAAATAACTGCTGCTAATATAGATGTTCCTATATTTGGGTTTTCAGCACAGCTCTCTTCTCAGGGCATGTCTGCACAGCAGTGATAAATTGTAGACAGCCTCCTTTCCCACATCACACCCTTCTTTCTTGCTTGCATTAATGTATTTGCAGCTGAACAGAAGTCTGGAATATGTAAGTAGTGATAACTCTTTATGTTACTTTAAAACATTTTCCTTGGCCTCTCATCTGGATATTTGAGATGGTCATAACTCTAATTCCAGAAAGAGATGAGAGTAGCCAAATGTCAGAGGCAAAATGTATTTTGTGCTGGTTTCCCTAGCGCTTACCTGCTCCTTGAGAGTCTGCGTGAGAGGCAGCAGGGAAAGGGTGGTGTGTCCCCTGCAAATTATCCTCGGCTCATTTTTTACTTACGTAAACTGAGCACAAGACCATATAYGTAATTCATATGCGTGCACACGTATGTATGCATATGTACCATATGAGTTTATGAAGCGGGAGGAATCTGTGACACGGTCTGGGATTGCAGATACTGTCATTGGGCTGGAATTTGGGACATGTTAATCCCCACAGTGTCCTCGGTTTTGCCTCCCAGTGTTTCGTAACAACTCCTGATGTGTGTTTGACATAACTGTTGTCCCTTGACATTAGTTTTCAGGCAGCAAAACGAATGCATAAGCAGCTCTGTTTCTTCGCCTACCCCTTGCTTTATGAGGCTTCTGTGTAGTTTTCCAAAATCCTCCATCCAAGGTCCTTTTCAGGCAGGAATGAATTAAACACCTCGACGGCAATATAGTGGTATCCTGCTTTTGTACAGGGATAGGAAGACTAGGGCAGAAGCAGCTAAGTCACGCAGGTGATTGCAAAAGCTTTTCTCCATATTGTAGCCCAAAGGTAAACAAAACACTTGCTGAAAATTGGATGTGTTTTAGAAAGTGGAAGTACATTCCTTGGGTACTCCTGAAAATGTTGTCTTATATGAGTTTCCCACAGTCACTATAAATACTGAGTATTTTTTCTATGGAAAGTATAGCACCTACCACTTTATTGTCTAACTGCTGACAACACACTGAGAGCCTGTTTCATGATTCTTGGTTGCATGTTTCAACCAAAAGACTGATTTGATTATTCCTCTCCTACAAAAATCCAGAAGTATCTTGGATTTTATATGCTGTTTGGATGGTTCCAAGAGGAACACTTAAATCACCCCCAATATTTGGCCAAAGCTGTGTACAGCATGATATGATTTCACAAGAGCTGCCTATAAGTGGTATTTCTCAACAAAAATTTTTAAAAGGAAGTGAAACCTACTTTGGAAAGCAGACATTCACAGAGGCACATAAGAAGTGTAACAATGAAAATAATTGCAATCCTCTAGAATTAGGCATGGTAAGAGGCCTTCTCTGAATATATGAGACGACATCATCTTGAAAATAAATGTCTCAGTGATCTGTGTTTTACTTTTGGCCTAGTAACTGGCAAGTTGTGTAGCCCTATAGAGTTCACCAATTTATACCTCTATACCACCACTTCCTGATCAGACATTGTTACCTACCTCTCCCTTGGGACTCCTGTAAGAATGCATCATAGGGATGATGCAAAATTGTCGTCTCAGTTAAGCTGATACAAATCCATGGTACTTTGCCTGACCTCTTGGGAGTTTGTCTGGATTTTACATTTGGTTGGTCATATACTTCTAGTTTTGCTTAGAGAAGACTATAAGAAGCAGCCTGTTTTGGCTTAGACCTTGCTTTCTTCTCCTATCCTTTTACTTCAAATGTAGGACATGAACTTGGGTTCACTGGGAGTGCCATATCCAACTTTCTTCATCTCCAATCTATCAATGTTTCTATCTATTGCTGTGTAACATATGGTGCTGCTTCTTACTAAATAACAGTGATTTACAGTTTGTAAATGTCTAACTTAAGTCTACATTATTTAGAAATTGATACTTAATTTGAATTGATTATATTTCTACACCCTTAGATGCTTTTTTTTTTTTTTTTAAGAAAAAGGCTGACTCTGGCACTGGTAGATGAYGATAAAATTTCTCCACTAAAAATCCTTGTAAGTCATCTTCTGGTTGTCCACGTACAATGATAGCCCCATTCTAAAATGCTCATGTTTCCTCATTATTAGAATAAAAACATTGTGGTTTTGATATTGCTGGTGGTGATTTGACTGATGCAACGCTAATGACTGCAATGGATATACTTCTGATTTGCATTGAGATTGCGGAAAAGCAGGACTGGTCCCCAGATGGAGGAAAATTAAAGTCYGGAGCTCAGTTCTTGCCTGCTTTGCATAATGTATGGTCGCTTGCAGGATGGGTGCAAAACTTAAGATTCAAGAGAGTGGGCAGTCAGATTTTTCTGGTTTTTAAAAGTGAGATGGCGGGTGGGTGAGGAGTAGCTACTCGAGCTTCATTCCCAGCTTTGCCTGTGGTGTCCTTGGAGACTATGGCATTTTCATTTCCAGTCTGCAAAATAGGGTGAATAATACAACATGCTTAAATCAAAGTGTTGTTGAAAAGATTAATTATTTCTAAGTACACTGAAGCTAAATGCAAGTACTAATAACTAGAATTTGTAAAATGTTAGCTTCAGAGCCCTGTGGATGTGTAGTTGATTGATTGGCACTGAACAGACAAGTATTGAGAGATCTGGAAGTTCTTCCCTGTTAAGATAACAACTGTTGTCATGAAGGACTAAAGAAATTTGGTGTCATCAAGTACAAAGGAAAATTTAATGATTCGGTAAAAACAGAGGATGGATTTCTTATTTTCAGGGTAGGAACGTAAAGAATTTACATAAAGTAATTGCAGGAAGAAAATTTTAATAAGTTTGCCATTCCCAGCACTTTTTTGTCATTGTGGTGTCTAGGACAAGGTCTCTTGGGTGTATCCTAGACTGAGGTTGCTGGTGCCCTTCTTATGCCAAAGAGCTCTTCTAATCTGGGTGCCCAGCGCTGCATCTTCCTGGCTCTGCCCGCTTCAGCCACAGAGTGATGGTCTCCTTCACGGACCACATGAGCAAAAAGGAAAGGAAAATAGATTTAGCCCAGCCATTTCTTACCCAGCATGTTCAAGTGTTATAGGATCCTAGAAGGACACCAGTCAACCCTTGCCTCAGACCCATGACTTCCTTTTCTTTCCTTTTGAGAGTGCAGAGTTAATGTCCTYTGGTTAGAAGCCTTTCTTGTCCCCTCAGCCTGATTCTATTCTACAATTTTTCCATCTTCTTTTGCCTTCGGTAAGAAAAATCCCAAGCATTAGCCCTGCCTGTTAGTTTCTGTATGGAGAACCGTTAAGAGGCAATGGAGCTATTTGCCGGAGCACAGGAAAAAACAGAATTTGTGATTTCTCTGTTGTTATCTGTAGCAAGCAGAAATGTGCTCTTACAAAATGGGGGTTCTACTTCACAGAGCAGGCTCTGATCCAACATGATAGAATACATGTTCTCTACCGGATAACAGGCATTTCACATTCAGATAAGGGCATGTTTGCAATGTGTCACAAGCACACCTAAGGGAAATACTAGAGATGCATTGATTTACATTTTCTTAAAGATGTGGATACCAGCTGTGGCTCAAAAATGGGACTGATTCTTGAAAATCCTGCTTACTTAAATTTTTCATCTTCTCTAAAATGATTATGCTGTGAGGGTCTTGAGGAACAGCTAAGGACTGTATCGGTACCTTCAATTCATAATGCCTTATCTGGAACCATTGGTGGAGTGGAAGAAATAGTATGAGTGAAAAAATAAGAATACTTTCATATAAGTACTTGATGCTAGGATCTTTCTAAGCTGTTTTTGCAAAGTTCCAAAATACCCAGTTTTGTTCCCTTTTTACCCCCATATCTTTATTTGTCAGGATTTCTGTTGTTGCCTTGGATTACTGAGTACCTTGAAAGAGACTTATTTGTGATATTTCCAAGAAAAATGGAAGCAGAAAATGTAAGAAATATCACAACAAGGCCCATTCTCACAAGATTTTCCCTAAGTTTGTATGGATTCAAAGGGTTTCGTTTGYTCAGATGGCATTTGTATTCTTTGGTGGCTGTTGATCAAGCCAAAGCTCAGTTCTGAGCTCTGGAGCTGCTCTTCTCAGCACTTACTTTTCGCAATATGGTTGTTTCTCCTGCAACTTCCTAAAGCATTTTGTTTTAAGGATGTAAGTAATTTTAGATCCGCATGTTTGTCTGAAATAGCAGGCGGTTGAGTGCAAAAGCAGAAGAATAAGCGCGTTGTTAAAATTCTGGGAGCACAGCACTGTCTGTTCTTTCTTCAGTGAATCCACAGGACGACTCCTAAATTTACCCACTAATCTTGTGTTGTTCTTAACACAAGAAACTTAGTATGTTATCACATTAGTCTATACATTAAGTTTGGTTTCATAGATAATATCTTATTTGTAATGAAAATATGAGGAGATATTTCAGTGATGAGCTAAAGAGTGTGGTGAACTTCTCACTTTCTGAAAACATTTCGTTACAGATTTTTTCCTCCAGGAAAGGGAATATTTGGTGACCAAAGACATAGGGAGGACACCTTCACAAATACTGCTACAGGAATAAATCTACTGTAATCTTTCCTGAAGAAAGTATTATCTAATGATCCTGTTATTAAACTAAAAACAACCTGAATGATTTTATGACAAAGTTACAGCCATATTAAATTCAAATATGTACTGTATGCATCTATTTAAGCAGTATGCAATGAAATCCTTCATAAATGAATACCCGATAAAGGCATACATTGACTGTAGAGGGTTACACTCCTGACAGGTCATCACTGCTGCTGCACAAGGTATATCTTCTGGTAGGAGTAGCATAAGGATGACTTTCTTGTTCATCTTGGATATTTTTACCCCAAGTGGCCATTTTCTATGTTAGGAGCCAGTATTCCTGGCATGTTAAGAAAGAGGACTGAGTGAAAACATACTATGTTGGCACGACTTCCATTTAATCTGCCACGTGAAAGTGTGTGTGTTTGTGGGGGCAGAGTTCTGTTGATTACTCACCTCATATTTGTCGATGGTTGCTGAAGCAGTATCAACCTCTGAACTGAAAAAGAGATTTTGTCAGTTTTTATGTAAGTGATGTCTAGGGATGACGTGCAAGACAGGTCAAATTCCAAGGCACTTCACCTGGGAGGTGCAGGTTTACCAGAACGCCATGGCCTAGACAAGGTGGAAACCCTTGGTCGGGCAGTGCTGTGGAGGTCGGGCACCAGGTGTGTGCATTGGTCTGCTGTTGGGTGTTCAACCTGGACTGCTGGAGCAGCATGATGTCGGAGTTGGCTCGGTTTAAAGTAGCCAAGGCAGAGATCTGAGCACAACTGAGGAACAACATAGTCTTAAAAGCATGAAGAGGACCTTTAACTTTCGAGCGCTTTGACTATTGTAAGCATGAACCCAATAAAACTCAGCACTTACCCTGTTTTCTGGTTTTCTATGTGATCCACAGTGCCCCTTTGCTCTCTGAACCTTGTATATTGGTACAAGATTTTCAGCTGTGTAGAGCCCCAGGCTAACAGGGTCCCTTCTGGGCATTTTATACCAGTGTAGCCCTTGCATAAGAAAAGCTGTATACGTAAAAGGAAAATCAAGCCCTCTGGTTTCTGTCATTGACTTCTTTTTAAATGCATGTATGCTGCGTGGAGGCTAATTTCTTCCAGGCTGCGCGCATTATTGGGGTGCTCTGTGTCTGACCATAGCTAAGCAGTAGCAACCCAGTTCCAGCAGAGTGAATGGTGTTTTCAGCAGTTACTGGGTCTTTGAAAGACAGCAGCGATGCAAGAATAAAAAAATAGCTTAAAGACAATATCTTATGGGAAAAAAAAAAAAAGAGATACATCATAAATAACCTCAGTGAAATATAAGGACCATTATCCTGAGTCAGATTCCAACTGGAAGTGAGTCAAAACAGTTTGACAAAGTGCAGCTGCATCTCTAAGCAGGGAAGTTCAGAGATGTTCCTGTCAGATTTGTGGCCCAATGTATGTCTAGGCATGCCTCTCCGAGGTGATACTTTGAGAATGAGATAGTAATGCCAATTGTTGGATATGAAATGACAATATTTGACATCACTTCTGCTAATATTGCCTGCCAGAAAGGGACATTGGGGAATGATCTCTCTATCTATCTAGAGCTAGAATTGAAATCCTAGTATTGATCATCCTTGCTCCCCTTGTCATTTCTGTTAGCTGCCCTTAGAGTTTACTTCTCCCTCATACTTGATTTCATAGGTTGCTATTTGATCTTACATGTTAAATTTAGCATTTTACTATGACTTTATGATCACAGAGTCCCCCTTACTATGATGGAAGCGCCTGCAGGCACCAGGCTGTGGAGTCTTGGAAAAATGCAGTTAATATCGCTTGTATAACTTTGTCTGCTGAAGGTCTATTTTTTTAAGGGGGAAAAAAGTTAATTTAAGAAAAACATGGCTTTATTTTCACCCATGTTTTTGCAATTTTGTGAGATTTTTCTAAAAGCCTGACTCTTGCCTATATCTGTGGAATTAATATATGACGTTGAACAAGCATTCATGAGGATCTGGTTTTGTTAGTCATTTTCCTTCTTCAGAAATAACACATGGGACTTGCACACTTACCTGGCAAAGCTGTGGATTTATAACTGTGTAATCTGAGCTTAGGCACTAGAGAAGTTTAGAAAGAAACATAACACAAAGCCCTGAGGGTTTGAGGTCTCCACATTTTGTTGTGGTTTCATAAAACTGAATTTTGGGGAGACAATTTTGTGGATTTTTTTTATGCATACCCATCAAAATATGCTACATAGGTCTGCCATAAACAGTTCATTTTTCTTTTTCTGTCTTTTTTTTTTTTTTTACTTTCAGTAAACTGGGACAAATCAAAAAATGAGGCAACATTTGTGTGGAGGGTAATGTTCTTTTATTAGATCAACCGATTTAGCTAGAAAAAAGGCAGAAAAACTCTCAGATATAAAGACGACTCGCTACACATTAAGTGTGTCTCAGTCTAACTTAGGAAAATTCTCTTGCTTTGAGAAAAATGCACAATTTGTATGAAAGAGGGTATAGGTGATAGACAAGTCATTTGCCCATATGGAAATAGGAACACAGAGATGAACATTGAATCCAGTACATTGCTCTTTCTAAAACTGTCTTTATATAATTTCTTCCATAGTTCTTCCATAACGCTGATCAAAATCCTTGTTAAACCCATTTACATTTTTCACCCATGTTATTTTTGTTGGAAGACCATTCTGGAGTGCTGTATGCTGAAGCTTACAAGCCTTCTTGTTTCCAGGTTAAATAATACTTGACTACTTTCTACTATAGCTCTTTTCTGTATGTTAATGTTGCCCTAGCAATCCTCTCCTGCACCCACTGAGGTTTGTATCCATCTCAGGAGCCAGCAGCTGGAGCCGTGCTCGGGCTTCCGGAGGAGGTCTCACCAGAGCCATGTATGAGCCTTCTTGCCCTTCCCTTTGGTCGGCTTCTTACTTCCCTTACAATTACTCTCTTAAACCCATCTTCTCTGTTTTAACTGAGGGTTTCCCATGTAGATAATAAATACTTTGCCACAGTCCAGAGAGATAAGGTTGCTATGTTATCTTGAAAATTAATCATACCAAAGGAACCTATTTGGTTTAGTCTGCTCTTGATAAATCCATGTTGATTTTCATGCCATTTTCCATTTGTCTACATCTCTTTTAGGTATTCCCTCATGGAAGAGTTGTTCTAAATCCTTACATGCTAGTAAGATCAGATGAATAGGCTCATATGTGCATGAATCACTTTCTCCTTTCTGAAGTACGTAASTCATTTTATCTGCTAATCTTCAGCCATATAGTTGCACCCTGGCTTAATCATTTGTTCAGATGCCCAACCTATAATTTGGTGTGCCAGTTCTTTCAGAAGTCGGAAGCTGTGATCATCTTGTTCTCCTGACTTGGAAGGCATTACGGAAATGGAGTTTTGCTTCCACTTCGGATTTCATTATTTCCATTTTTATACCCATAACTGCTTTTGCCCGTATCACCATCAGTGCCGACATCTTTATTGTAATTTAATTTCTGTGGTGGAGTTTGCTACTCTTTCATCTCCCCCTGTTGTCACTGCATCATTGCCCAGCCTAGTCCAAGATGTTTACTGAATTTTACCATTAAAGGTGGAATCCTAAAAAAGAGGTACTAGTTAACCCATTTTCATGAAAATCAATGGTAAAACTCTCCACGTGCTCCCACTGAAATTTTGCATAAGCCTTACATTGCTTTCTGAGGGAAGAAAGGTGACAGAGGTGACAGGTGTAACATTTCGATTGATCTTTAAAGATAGAGTAGGCTTCAAATTTCTACTGCCTCAAATAATAATTTAATTTTTCTGCAAAAATACATTTTGTCTTTTTTTTTTTTTTTTTTTGAGGGGAAAAAAACATAAGCTGTTATTTTTATAGGAAAAAATTCCAGCCAGACAATGTTGGCCTGCTTGTAGAATGATGAGAGCTGCAGATTGCATAAATATATACCGCTTGTCAACCTAAGAGATTGTTTCACTGTAAACCTCTGCTTAAATGGCTGCATTTTGCAGATGATATTTAAAGTATCTGCATTCTGAGGCTGGAAATATCCACTTAGACTATTAGCTCTGTAAAACCAGAGAGTCAAATCTTACATCCCTTGCCTGGGACTGCTTGCATAACGCTTGCAGGACTGGTCCCTCAACTTGCAAAGGTACATGCTTTGAACTCTCTCGTCATTAGCAAACACAGAATTTACCTGGCAATAAAAGGTATCTTTGTATCATGTAGAGTCACAATAATGTTTATTTAAATATTATCTGATTCCTTCAGCACTTTTATTATTTACCAATAGAAAAAATGACACCATTACTTTTCTTCTGAATTTTTAAAAATGACAGTAGTGCAATTAAATTACTGAATTCATTTATATTTAATTGTACTTTTGGTTTTAATGTGCTATTGGAGGACATTTCTTTCCGTGACTGTTAGTTTTCCATGCAACATAAGAAAATCTAAAGCTATATTAAGGAAATATATTACATGGGCAAGACAAAGTCTCATTAGTGTTATTTATGGCATGCTGAAACCTCATTAGGAGAAGGTATGCTGGATTCAAAAATGCATTACTGAGAATGGTTTTTTGGGGGGGTTAGGAGAGAAATTGCTTTTATTGTGTTTCTTTATCACATACAGAGTGGTTAGTGGACATGTTGGTTTCCTAAAGCGTAAAATAAATTAAGATAGAAGAAAAAGAGTAATTAATCTAAGTAGTAAGTATAACCTCATTACAGATTGGGAATAATAGCCTGCACATGGTCACAAGGAGTTTCTGTTTACTGTTCACCTTAGTTTCAACTAACCATTAATTTTTAACTTCTTTCACTGGAGGTAAGAAGAGGTATTTTTCAGCATAGTACTTTGCATCTTAAGCAGTAATAATGTGCTTTTAGTGCACTTCAGACCAGGRATGAGTGAAACTCGAGGTGCAGAGTCACAAATAGACCAATTTAGGTAGTAGTATTTGCTCTAATGAGAGCTATATATCCAGTCCTGCGTAAATATTGTTTGGTAGGCGTACAAGGAAACCATTATTTGCAAGTAAATGAGAACAAAAGGAGAGTCCCTGAATTGTCAGTCTTGGATTGGAAAGTCGTTCTGCGTGGGAAGTATCCTTTCCCAGGCTGGCGCTGCTGCCGTTATGTCCCAGGTACTTGAGCAGCCCCAAAATGAAATCCCTGCGTTCCTGCAGCCCTCCATCCCCGCTGCCACCGGCACAGACCAGATGCGAGCAGTTAGTTCCCCTCTTCGTCTGCTCCCTCCTGCCGCTGGTCACTGTCACCGCTGCTGCACAGCTGACAAACTCCCTTACACTGGCACTTCACTGGGCTGCCTCTTGACAGCCACGTTACCTGCTAGCCACGCACATTGTTTTGACTTCTTACGCCAAATCCACTTAATGCTAACGCTGCACACAGCTGCTCTGATGGCCGTGGGTATTCAGGCTCCCTGTGCTATGCCTGTTGCTAAAACATGAGTACCTACGGGGCTCTTCAATAATAAAACATCTATTCTTCTACTAATAGTTCTTCTTACAGCCACTCCACACGTGGCATCCATGGTGGCATCCGTAACATTTATGAATGTGGTTTATGATAGAAGTTGGGAATACATGCTAACTTACCACCAAGGCTGGATCAGCTCGGTGAACCCAAAAATGCTGCACAGCTGCTCTCCTTGTAGGTTTTTTTCCCCAGTATGCCACCTTAGGTTTCCTTAGAGCCCCTTAGATGTCAAGGGATAACTTTATGATAGAGTCACATAATTATTATGAGCATAGTTATTTATCAGTTGACAGATGACTAATGCCAGGGTTTTTCTGTGGGTGAAATCCTTGCTTTCAAAGGATTTACAAAGACCTAGTAGTTGAACTAGATGCTATCCCTTTTCCCCATCCTTTCTCCACCTAGTCCACCTAGCCGTGCCTTTTTGTCTTCTCCTTATGGTTGCAGTGGGCATAACATCATGTTACTGCAGCATCTACAGACTACGTCTGAAATGACAACCCTATTGGATTGTTCCGTGTAGTAGTAGGAAGTCATAAGTAGTCTCTGCTTAAAAGTGATCTATTTATATAGACAAAGCAGATTGGGAGAGGGTGGAAGGAAAGCATGCAGACAAAACAAATAAGGTGATGATTTTTAGAAAGTATATGAAAGCTACCTTCTTTTTCTGTTAGTTTTCTTCTTTTAAAAGGTTTTTGGGAGAAGATGAAGGAGGGAGGGTATCTCACTATGAGGAGGCTGGAAGAGACACAGGAAGAAGTAAAAGGAACCGTGGAGAAAAGGGACTTTGGGGAACGGTTCAGCAGGTTAGTGGTCAGTAGCAGAGGATGTTTGCAGTAAGGCCATGAAAGTGGCTGGTAACGTCTGATACTGTCATTGCGCCAAGGGCCCAGCTACAGCTGACATGCTCTTCCTGGAGTAGCATAAGAAAGTGCTGCCCATCAAAATGGGGCTAGTTTGCTGTCAACCTGCACGTGTGTGTGATCTCAGCTCACTCCGGTTCCTTGCGGTAAGTCTGCTTTCTTTGGAGGAAAAGGTACAAAAAAGAGGACCAGAGAAACAGGCCTGGAAGGTAAGGACAAGTTGAGTTCACCCAGGAAAAACAAAACAAAATAGGGTATTTAAAATAAAGAAAGAAATGAGAGGAGTAGATAGAAGTGAAGAATGGATGAGTATCCCCTGGCTTTTTTCAGGAATATCTTTCTGCCCAGATTCACACAGATGAAGGAGAACAAGGAAGATGATGTGCCTTAGGGAGATCGAAGCTGTGGGTCTGAGGGTTGCTGGAACGTGTGGAATAAACAATCTCAGTCTTTCTTCTTCCATCTCTAATGCAGCTATCTTGTGCTGTGTGAAGAGGACGCTATGACAAGGTCTCATCTTCCCTCCTCCATCCCTACCCTACGCACTCTCTCCATACTGCAGTGGTGGTGATGAATACTTACATTTTCCCCTTTGCCAGCCTGCTCTGTTCTCTGGCTTACCACGTAGATTGACCAGTGCCACCTCTTCTGTGACAAAACAAAATGAGGAAGCCTTACTAAAGACACTACTACCCCACATTCACACTCTTGTTCTGATGCATTCCCATCTGGGTGGTGAGCATGTCCAGAAGATACACAAACTAGTGGGAAGGAGCTGGCAATATTCCTATATAACAAATCCAGGCACAGCCCTGAAAATGGTTGCAGTATGAGGGCTTCCTATCTGTAAGCACCTTTGTAGAGCAGAGCTGTGTGTTAGGCAGGGGGTCTGAGCCGCCCCTCGTGTCTGAGCTGGAAGACAGTTTGTGTTAGTGGCATCTACTTGCAAGGTGAAAGAGGAGGCCTGATGGCTGTGGAAGAGGACAGGGTGGCAAGCACCTCCACGTTATCTCTATCTGTGAGTAAGCCGCACATGYGATTAGGCAAATTACTTAAGAAATCAAAGCAATCTCCCTCAAGTCCATGTGGGTCTTGGGGGTTTGACTTCGTAATTTTTGAGAGTCCCATTTATCCTCTGTCATTTGGGATGATAATGGTAACTTCCTTGACATGGGGAATGTTAGTCCTTCCTTCTTTCATGTTTGTGATATGTGGAGTTACCATTATAATCATCGTTTTAAAACATGCCTTTAATAATAGCCCTTAATAGCACTACAATATAAGGGTAGTGCGTGCTAAAGATAGAAGACTCCAGACGCATTCGTGATGAGCCTAGGAAAGCTTTGTGTGATTAAGATGAATACTTCTGTTACGGCTACTTCTTTTTACATGTATTACTCTGAAAAGGGTAAGCAAGGAAATCACGTAGACCAGTCAGAGTGCTCTCACTGCTAGCTGGATTTCCCTTTGGGGGGAAAAGGGACAAGCCAGGATTCCTTTTCCATTCATTTTTAGAGCATTTGCATCCTCAACTAAGAAAAAAAGGAGTAACTTTCAAGTGTGGCCAAATCCCTGGCAGATCGTGACACTTCCACAATAATCATCACATTGAGGGCTGGTGTCACATGGAGATTTACTGGCAGTACTTGCGTGGAGGCCTACTTCGGAAAGAAAAGCAGGCAAATTTCATTCCAGCTCCACTCTAAAGAGGACATGAGAGGAAAATTACAATGAATTTGATTTTTGCTTTCTTCACTTTTCACAAAATGAGGGTGTCTCCTACAGCAGTACACAAAGGCTGCAAGAACTTGCATCTGTCACTAGGAAACCTGCCTCGAGATTTGATGCAATATATTGCTTGAAAGATTTATACCATTTTCCCTTCATGTGTTCTGTACATTGTTAGTGTTACTAATCTTCTATTATCAGGAATAGAGCAGGCTATTTGTTGCTCAAGTGTCCGTGATGGTATGTGAGAAATTAATCTGAAGACACTTGGAAGTTCTCCACCACGTTGGCATTGATCGGGTAGAGAAACTGAAGATTATTAGGTTGCAGGAATGCCTGCTTTTTATCATAATGCCTAAATAAAAGCATCATAATAAATGAGAGAGGGAAGGAGAATGTGTGAAAGACAAGGCTCTGCCTTGAACATAGCACAGCAGTGGTTGCCGTTTTGTGAATGGGAAATTAAAAATAGCCATTGATGACCTTACTGAGCTCTGCAAGTTTGTTTGCTAAACAGAAAGTGGTTGTGTTGGAGCTAAACACCTTTCTTCCTTACTGTAATTTTTATTTTGAAAAATAGTTTTCAAAGAATTTAAGAGCAGTCTAAGCTCAGCCAAGGATTTGGGGAAGAGGGCAGTAAAATAGCCGCACTGTGACTCCCATGAAGCACCATGCTCTCCGGGGGGGATGTAGGTGAAAATGGTGAACCTACCCCAAAGAATGAAGCAGGATAGGTTGATCTTATCAAAATAAAGCTTGGATACTTGGCCATTGATGCTAAATTGATATTTTCCCCCAGGAAAATAAAACTCTTATGGGTCGAAGACCATTTTTTTGAAAACTCCTAGCCATTTGCACCACGGATCCCATAGCRGTTGCAGGGTGGTTGAGGAGGGGTTGTCCTCCTTTGGAAAGGTTGCGTTTACTTGTTGCCCTTGGAGTGTCAGAGCAAGCACAAACCAAGACAAGCAGTCTGCAGGTCCCAGTGGGCCTCCACTGAGCACCAAGCACACCAACTTGTGCTACTTGTCACCACAGCCAATAATTATCTCATTGTTAAATCCAGGCGGCATGCTTGTTAGCTCTGCAAGGGTGAGCAGTGACTTCATAACAAGGATTTAGAGGGGTTTTTTTGGTAATTAATGGTTTGCCGTAGCATTTTGAGCTTATTTTCTCTATTTTCAGTAGCTGTATGACCTAAAACTATATTGTGGGAAAAAAACCCAAATGGGTTGTCCTTTACTCTCTTCCTGTTAGCTAAGCAGATCCTTGCACTCAGGTCTTCTAATTTGTATGGAATCATACAAATTAGAAATGAGAGAGACCTATTAGTCCTTCTGGTGAAGGATTGTTCTTTCCTTATAGACGTTCTTTTTGTAGCCTATTTTTATATGACCCAGTTGATAAGACTAAGAATATTCAACAGGATATTGTTTCTGATACATAATTTTAAAGGTGAGCATATAGGTGGTCACAAGATCAAAGTCAGTGTCATTCATTTGTCTTCCAAAGGTCCCAGTACCAGCACTCTTCATTTAAATCCTGAAGTGGGTCTGAGTATAATGCATTTAGTTGCCTATAATGCATTTAGAAATAATTTTGTGCAGGTTTTGAAAGGGACTTATTTGAGGTGGACATTTCAGGTCCCTCACTACATCTGCTGATGGTCCCTGAAATCTGTGGCTGTTGCAGGTCAGGGACTGCAACAGAGAAGCTCCTTTTAGCACATGTTATTTAGTAAAGTAATATCCTATACAAAGGCCAGTTATTCAGGCTGTAAATGGAAGAGCTGGATTGCCCCATAAATTTGAGGCTTATTGATGTGAGTTGCTTCTAATATTTCTGTAGGGAAAAACTCGCTTATTGATCACTCAGGGACACTGTCTTACTTCTGACATTAATTTAGTTGTAGATTGTGTTGGAATGTATTACTTTCATAAAGATCCTGAGTGGTTGGAGTCACGCAGTGAAACTGAAGCACAAATACCAGCAGACTGTATGGCTTGTGACACCGTCTGAAATAGCAAGCAGCACCAGTGAACTGGCACGCTTTCAGTTTGGTTTCCACTGAGAAGGCTTATTACAATAACAAACAACAGGTAAGGCTTTAATGAAATAGATCTCTTATTCGAGCTGCTCAGGGATCATCCTCAAAAGTCTCCCTCTAGGTGCTTTAAGATAAGTAAGGAGGCTTCAGCAAAGGATTCAGGCTAGTTTATGTCCAGCACTGGAATAAATGTCACAAGGGATTAACAGAGCAAGTGCGTGAAGCCAACTATAATCTTGGTGGGAAGTATTAGCATTGCCCAGAAATGGTATCGGTGGCAGGACAAATCTCCTGAGAGAGGTCAGGAAAGGGCAGAGTGAGATTAAGGCCATTTCGCTGCATTTGCTGGAGACTGTGGCCGTGCTAGGGTGGCAGGAGTGGGGAGTGGACTGCTCCTGCGTTCGGTCAGCCTCTCCTAAATTTTTATGACAAATGTGCTTTGCTAGAGTCCTATGAGAAATACTGAGGAGCGTTCTCAATGTAGCAGTAGGTGCCAGCATCCTCTTTTGTATTCCCTGTACTGGTTCTGGTATACTGAGAAATGAGGCAGCATCTTCGGCTTGATCCATCCTGCCCATGCAAAGGAAGGGCAGATCTCCCAAAGTCCACTGCAGCATGATGGACGGCACATATTCCTGTTCCCCTCTGATGATGAAGGGTTCCCCTCTTCACAAATGGAAAGCATTACCTTCTGCTCTCTGGAGTGGGAGAGTCGATCTCGTTAGCTCTGCTATTCCTACAGAAGTTCTCCAAGTCCTGCCAGAGCAGGACTGTGGACTTGAAGGCAATTGCACGAGCTTGTGTTCAGCTTCTTTTGGCAGTACCTGAGATTTTGGGATCTGTCTTGCTTGCAGATCGGAAAGATGTAACTGGCAGATAATAAATGGAGATGCTGTTCAGGTGAAAAAGATACAAAGAAGTAAGGTTCATTTCTGATGTTTACCTTTCGGTCTGTATGCACTGAGGATTATAAATGCAATAAAGCTATAACTGTTGTAAACGCTGAGAATGCTCTGACTCTGAGCTGATGTCTTCCCTCCAATATACCTAACATCAAGAACGRTAGCTGCCTGCCCAAGTAAAGCAGTAGGGTCCAGCGATGATCTGTAAGGCCATGGGAATTGCTACACTTCAGCTCTCTAATGCATCTAGGCTGGATGGAGCCTCGTCTCTGAAAGTGGCCGGCACCAGATGTTTCCCGCAAAGGGTAGAGACGGGTTGGGTGAGCGTCAGAGCACTCAGATGTGCCAGTCCTGCGTTATGTCCAACGTGAATCTCCAGCTCTGCAGGCTGGCATATACTGTGAAGCACGTATCTTTGTTAGTGGTATGTGCTTTAAGCTTGAATTCCTTAACTATTACAGCTGCACTAACACTTGTAGAAAGTGGATATGTTCTTTCCCTTAGGCACTTCTTTCAGCACTGAGTTCCACTCTCTAATTACATATTTTGCAAAAAGCATTTGATTTTGTTGATTTGAATCTGCCACCTTTGCCTTTTGTTGTATGTCCTTACCTTATTGTTTTGAGAGCCAGAAAGAATGGACCTGCTGCCTTTTTACCATTCCCTCCTTTAGAAAATTGTATCATGTTCTGTGCTAGTCATTTTTCTTCCTTAAATTAAAAAAAAAAAAAAAACAACAACCCTTTTTTTTCTGTCACTTTTCATGGGAGGGATTTTCCGTGTTCTATTTTCATTGCCCTTCTTTGACCTACTTCTGCCAAGGGGAGTGAGGAGTACTGTATACAGTCTTCAACAGGAGGCTGAAAGACATACATAAGTGTATTTCCATTATACATGATCTCAGATTTCTTCTGCACGCATCCTAGCATGTATGGACTTCTTTCATTGTTAAAAGAAAAAGATCATGCAAACGTGGCAGGAAGTAATTGGTGTGTGGCTACGTGTTACAAGGGGCTTTTATAAACAGGGGCCCATTAAAAGCAGAAATATGTACCTTGATGAAGTGATGCGCTGCGTTAAGGGCAGATCCAGAGCTGTTACAAACCTTTTTGAGTGTGAACCCAACTCTTCTGTTTTCTGTTCTACCATCGTGACTGTACGATGGTGTTCCCATAGGGTACTTGGCCTAGCATGCTACAGAAGGTGGGATCCAGAACCACAAAGGCAAAATATCTATAAACTCATTAAACTGTTCAGGCCACTGCCCCATGCTGGTTCCTAGCAAGGAGATGGAAGGGCATCTAGAATACACAGAACGCATCCTCAGTTGGTGATAAGGGATTTAGTATACTTTTAACCATTCCTGGTTTTAGTATTGGTATTAAATTACTATCTAGGGATCCAAATCAGAGTCAGAGCATGGTGCAAGAACGTTACAGAAAGGTGGCCACTGTCGTCTTGACTCAAGCCCAGAAAATGAAGGGAATTCAGGATGAAGAGGAACATGTTTGAGTTAATATTTTATTCTCAACTTGTGTCAAAGCAATTTAGTTGTTCTCTTCCTACTCCTCCTTTCTGTCCCCCTCCTTCTCAGTGGTGGTGTTTAAGGACAGAGCTTCCAGCCTTAACCCTGAATTACCTTCCTTTGGGGTTTCAAGTAAGAGGCTGGATATTGCTTTAACRTAGGGGTTTTTGTAGTTTAATTTATTTTGGTTGGTAAAGAATATTCATCACTCATTTAATTCAGAAGGTACCTATTGATTCCTTTCTCCTCATTTGGTATTTTCTGACATTTTATAGCACTTGCTATTGATTTATACAAAATCAGTAGTCCGAACGTCCCAAGGAGTGCTTTATTCACTTGTCATTTGCTGTTTTTCTTAACTAATAAATTTAACGTCCGTGTACATCCAGTCTGTTAAGATCTCGTGGCTCTACTTTCAAAGAGATGATAGTCTGGCACTAACAAATGAGTAATTCTTTCAGGCAGGAGCTTAGAAGTTGCAAGATGGGCAAGACAGAGAAACAAGCTCCTCCTTGACTGGTTAGCAAGACAAAGCAAGCTCCTCTACTCAAAGGACACTTAGGTTAAGGYAGGGAAAATACAGCTCTGCTTCAGCCTGTGGAATCACACATTGTGGTGCTCTAATGGCAACTTTATTTATAGCTTGTCAACAGGTAGTTGATTTAAGCAGCACATGCAGCAATACATACAAGAGCAGGTACGTCTAAACTGCGCTGATATGCCATGCCGTCAGCTTGCCAGGTGCTATGGTTAGTTCTGCAGGGTGCAGGGACTCCATTAGGAGGGTGGTGCCTTCAGCAACTGACATCAGAAACCTCCACAGGGGGCAATAGTCTAAACTGTACTTCCAGAAGTGGTCAGGGGATTTCATGAGCCCAAGTCTCACCGAAGGTCAAAGGGATTTCTCCTTTGCCACTGGTACCTTCTAAACTATCTTTTAAGTTTGGGTTTGGGAATGAGGTATAAGCTTTGTGTGATCTCAGATATATGGGAGAAGATGCTGGAGTCCTTTGGAGCACGGGGCAGCGGGAAGCAGGATCTGGGGAACTCTTGAGTGCTTAGGAGGTGCCCAAACACACTCTTACTTGCGCTGTGGATGGTTCAGTCTTGGCCATATGTACTGCACTGCACAGTGTGTGGGGATGGTGTTTAGAGAGAGAAGGTGTCTGTAAGCTCCATCAGGAAAGATGTTGACTTTGCATGGAGCCAGGGGAGGGGCAGTCCTCTGCGCCAACTTGGCCACTTGGGCATTAGCTGTTTAAGTCTGAGAGTCACCCGCATTTCCTCCCACTGTCAATTCACGGGGTAGTGGTTTGTGTCAGCCTAAGGTGAGTACCTGGGCTAAAGTCAGATGACGTGCCTTCCTTCTCTCTTCTTTACTACAGGGACTTGACTCAGTTATGGACAGGTGACATTCAGGTGTCACCACAAAGCAGGTGAGATGAGTGTCATCACCAGAAACTGCCCTTGCCTCACTGTGTTTGGGACATATCCTGAGTACAGCAAGTTTGACAACAGTTCCCTGTGGACTGCTCTTTCCTATCACTGGCCTGTTGACACAGGCTCCTAAAAGGGAGCCTCCTTGATGAATAAGAAGTACTGTATGAATAGGTTTAATATAGGCTTTGTAGGAAATTGTGTAGCTATAGCTTGGATTTAGTTTGGGGACAACTTAAATTTTACCCTCAGTAACCACTGTATAGTTAAGAGGGACTTCAAAATTTTTCCCTTTCATGTATTATCATGCAGTGCTCCTTGATCTGGGTTGTACTTGAAGACATTTATAAGCTCTTCCTCTTCAGTCTCTTAGAAAGTGCTAGAGGGACCTTTTTGCTATAAATCTCATGCCTCCACGAGTTAAGGTGCCAGCCATGAGTCTGGCACTGAAAACACACTATGTGCTGAAGACTTGTGATCCCGGAGGCAGAAATGCATAAAGATGTTCTGCACTGAGAGATCCCAAGGATCCCTTAGTAAATTTACTAGTTCACACCGTCGTCCGCTGATGAGAAGACTCAGAAATGGAGGTTATTGTGAGGCTGCGATAGGTACGCATGGCAGGAAAACAAAACCGTAGCAGGAATTTGATGCATACCAGGTACTAGACTTCAGTGGAACTGGTCACAGAGATCAGAGTACGTTTGGTTAGGGAGAAGGAAATGAAAGGTGGGCATATCTAGGACTGTTAGGAGAGCACAAAGCTTTGAAAGAAATATGTTGAAATGTGATGGGCCCGTGCTGTGCTGTGTCCGAGCTGACCTCACCATAGCTTTTGAAGGAGATGGTGAAAATTACTTATATTTATCCTTGCATCCCTCCAACAACCATATCAGTTAGTCTACTGGTATCCAGCATGATGCTGAGTCTCCTCAGAGTGGAGT
This sequence comes from Oceanodroma leucorhoa, assembly GCA_030449065.1. Taxonomy (NCBI): domain Eukaryota; kingdom Metazoa; phylum Chordata; class Aves; order Procellariiformes; genus Oceanodroma; species Oceanodroma leucorhoa. Next base: position 3,807,619 of record JASVER010000080.1, on the reverse strand, counting down.
TGAGTGCTCTGCTAAAGACCCTTCGTAGCACAGAGATCACTGGGAGGCACCCAAACCCTTTCCTGCTTCATCATCATTCCTGATCATGCCACTGGAGAGCAGATGGCTGACGAGGAGCTCCGGGCAACCTTGCCGAGGTGGAGATGTATTCTCCTGACCATATCCAATGTAGGTAACGCTACTGTGCTTGGGCAGATAGGCATGTAAGGGCTGTGTGAGTGTGAGAAGCCACTCCTTTCCCAGGAGCGGCACCCATTTCACAGTTGAAGTGTTTTGAAAAATTGGGATGTGCTTGCGTAGCAGTTCAGTATTCAGAAAAACCTYGTGTTTTTCTCACTTTGTTTCTTCACACTGCTGGCAGCTGTATGGTGGTATCACAGTAATAAATTGTGGATATATTAAAAAAAAATTAGCCTGTCATTACAGTCGAATCCGATCCTCAGGATGGACTTCTGAAGCATCCTTGTTAACTTGTGCTGATAAATCTGTTCTCATACTAGCAATTTTCTCACTATTGGAGATGGAATTGCAGCGAAAGCCTTTTAGACTCAGAGCTGTAATATCCAGAGATGTTTTGTTTAGAGTAGTGTAAAATCAAGTATGTTGTGTGAACTTCAAGTAAGGTACATTTGAGCTGAGTACTGGATTATGGAGAATGATGTATGGAGCTTCTTTAACTGTTTGGAGTTAGATTTGATTCTTAGCAAATAAGTGACAGATTCATATGTAGGGGAAAATTGAAGTTCTCATCTATATATTGTTTTTATTATGTTTTCTTTGCTTCAGGCTCTAACATATCATAGACACTGTGGGTGAAAAAAGTAGTTTGATTTCTGTCAATAAATGTCTTCATATTCTTGCAGCTCATACACAATTTGGGCTATTTCATGGTGGTGAAAAAGACAAGGGAAAGTCACAAAATAATTCATTGCAATCCAGAGCAGCTTAGACTGGAAGCGTGGCTAATATTTACAATTACCGCCAAGCCCTTTCCGTGTGCTATCCATCTTAGATTTAGAATTATGCTCCTGGCCCAGTACAAATATGTCGGTATGTTGGTTTGCATCTGTCTTTGCCATATGCGGAGTAAGACAAGAATTCCTCCTGCTTTTTTTTTATTTTTTTTTATTGTACCCATCCAAAATCAGACCAGCTGTTGCCTAGATGCTGCCTTTCGCAAATGACAGCACTCTTAAAAAGCGAGCTTATCTCATCTCAAGGATTTGTCATTGGCGTCATTACATTTTGTTAGCATCTGGGAGGTAGGATTCGGTATTGGCAGTACTGTTGGCTCTTTGTCACCCTGCTGATGTGGGTCAGGCACTCCTTTGCTGCCAGCCAGTGGGTGGGTAGTGTTAGAGACAGGGTGCGTTCCACCGAGGCCAGGTCAGTGGCTTTGGGTTGCCTTTGCCTGGTGCCTCTGTTTAATTTAAGTAAAAATTAATTTTTTTTCACCCAGAAAGCAGAATTCTAATAAGTAATTTCTGAACGGAAAGTCCCTTTGCATCTCCTTTGTTGCCAGGCTGATGCACCCCTCTGTGTCTGTGCAAGCATCTGGCTTCTTCCAGTGTTGGTACTGCTTTACCTTGTGCTCCCTGGGTCTAAAAATAAAATATCTGTACGTGTGAGAGGAGCCGGTGTTCACGCATGCTCTCGGTATGTAATACAAGTCCTAAAGTCACACTGAATGCAGCAGAGACCTGCACCACCCAAGCTCCTCCGATTATTTAACTAGAAGGGGAAAGGGGAGGGGAAAAAAAAACATGGAGGAGAAATTTGGAGCTGGAGGAGGGACGCTCACAGCGTAGCCACGATGCGGAGCAGCTTACGCTGAGTACCGCTCGGCACGTTTAGTTTCATGGTGAGGGCATTGTCAAGCTGTGGAAGGCCCAAAATTTGTGACAATAGATGTTTGTGAAACCTGAGGGAAATGGAAATGTTTTCCAGCAGTCTAGAAGAAAGGTGCAAAGGAAGGGGCTTTTGTTTGTATTTCAGCAGCCCTGTGCGGAGGTGTGACTCAGCCCAGGGAGGATGGCTGGGGGTCTGCAAATGAAAATCCCCAGGAGAAAAAATGACCCTAAAAATTAATCCAAGGTTTTTTTGTCTGCTTAGTAAATGAACAGTGTGAATGGCAAATAATCAACACTTTAAAAAAAAATCTCATCTTAATAGTCATAAACTTTGTGAATTGTAAAGATATCACAGTATAATTTTTTTTACAGGAAAGAGTTGTTTCACCTAAAGACATGCTTAGAAATGAGTCTTTTGTTTTTGTACTGAAGCAGTACTTCCAAACAAGAGTTTGTTCCTTGTCACTGTCTGAAGCCTTGATTTCCTAAATGCAGTGAGTTCAGCGTTCTCAGCTAATCTGTGATAAATGCTAGAATGAAGTAGCAGGACAGACTCTCTCTGTTTTGTTTTTTTCTAGTGTGGTAAAAAAAGCCAGACGATGTTTTAAGGAGTTGATGGGGAGACGAAACTGTCTCTCGGTGGGATGAAAGATGGTGGTGCTCGGTTAAGGAGTGATAAAGAACATCATAAAGAAAGCCTGGCCATGCTCAGAGTATGTGGCAGGCATCTCTAGGTGTGATGCACGGAGAGCAAGCTCAAGCAATTTTTTTTTAAAATGTCTTACATTGGGACTAATTTTTTCTGGTTTGGGGTTGAAATACTTGTGTCCTGCTGAACCCATTTCTGCATTGCTGAACCTGAGCTCTGAAAGAGCTCAGCAGCAAGTATGGTAATGAGCCCATTTCTGTCAAAATGGCCTGTATTATTATTCATGTTTATTGGCGGCAGAGCAGTTCAGGAAGCACTTTTCAAACAGATACACTGAAATATTTTCTTTTAAACAGACCCAGCAGCTATTTGTATTTCCTTTGCTTGAATCCACACCCCCAATGCAGTCTTAATTATAATGACACCAAATGAGACAATTATTGCAATATGTGAAAAAAACACTTTTGGGAAAGGCGTATGAGAATACTTTGGCTGGTATTAGCAGTTCTGCTATACTTTACATCTAATTAGGGCTGTTCCACAGTGTCACCAACCCTCTGTCATTACCCTGCGAACTCACCGGCTGCAGCGATGCATTTGCTGGACCAGCGGGAATGTGTCAGACCGTGGTCACACTTCCCCAAATCTTTTCACGTGTGGATCCTTCATGTTGACCCTTTCCTTCCCCTCCCTTTCCCTCTCCCCCCTTGCCTCCCCCCCCGCCCCATGGTGTGACATTTTCTTCATGACAGTCTGTCTCCGAACTGCACTTGCTGCTGCCTCGGTACAGGCTTACAAAGCGAGTGTAACAGCCAGTGGCCAATCGAGTTTGTGCGAGCTCCATCAGCTATGGATGAAACATCCACGAGAGAGAATAAGGACTTAGAAGAAAACTGGATAAAAGGGCTGCGCCGGGAAGCTAGCTGGCAGGTTAGTGATACAAAGACGTATGCTTGCAAGCAGATTAAGTCTCAGCGCTAAAAATCTCTGAACTTTTTAACCTAAGCATAGGTGAAACATGTATGTTTATTTGTAGCAATGCCTGACAGCATATTCCTATGAGAGTAGTTATCATTAGCTGCTTATTTTCTTGGAAAGAACAGTTGTGAGATTCCAAAACCATCTATTCCAAATTGTAGGACGAGTAAATAGTTTTATAAATCTGCAGACATTACTAGATGTACACTTGCTTAATAAAGGTCCTTGCAATAACAAGTTGCAGGTGCATGCTGTAATATCAAAGGAAATACATGGCTTGTGTCTGTATATATGCAAGTTTGTTCTGTTAAAAATATAATACACCACCTGTCACCCTGTTACTTAATTGTGTCATAGTAACTGTAACAAGGGGTTTCTTTTAGTCTCTTTTAATGAGGCAGCATCTTTAAATGCACAGTGCTTGTTTTATTTATTATACTGGACTCACAATAGATGTGTATGCAATTCAATCCAAAGGCAGGCAGTTTTCATTAAAGTGTGCAGAGCAATAATGTTTACATTATGCAGTACCTTTCTGGAGTTTGCAGAATTAGATACCATTTCAGACCTGCTAAGCCCCACTGAGTGGTTGTGATTGCTCTTTACGTTACATCCTAAGCATCCTCTGTGCACTTTTTTCTGCTCTATTGCATTTTAATTAGTCAATCAACAATATTCAAGAGATGTGTCACCAAGTTATTTCTTTTTTTCCCCTTGCTGCCTCTTACAATGGATTTTTAAAGAAGATTATTATTATTATTATTATTTTGGTGATGCCATTATACAAAATTCAGATAAAGTGGCGATTTGATTTGTTCCTATCAGGTGAAGCTGCGCAAGAGTCCCAGCTTCGTAAGAGTTACTGCAGCAGTCTAAATGCTACAAGGCATGCTCCCTCCCCCCAGAAGAATAGCTGGTTTAGTTTGGTTCCCTCCCTATAACTTTGCTCTAGAGAAGGAAATACAAGTTTCTTTTTAGAGGAACGTGATACTCAGTGTAACACTGCTTGTGGCTTTTGCTGTGGTGCCTTTCTGATCATGTCTGTATCACTGATGAAAGGAAATATAAAATGGGATGTCGTGAATATAGAAGCCAAATGATCCCTCCTCTCTATGTTGCTGTGGAAGCAGGTGTGTGGAGGTGATGGAGAGGAGATGGTCACTGTGCAGACACAGCGTGGGAGACCACCACTGCCCCAAAGAACTGGGCTCCACAAGTGGGTGAAGGAGTGGAAGACCTGGAGGAGATGAGGGAAGGGCAGGAGGAGAGCATCTGCAGCTAGTCTGTACACCCATTAAGTGACCTGGAAATCTGTTCTTCCGCTTCCCTGGTTTGTGCTGTTTCTGCCAGGTCAGATGAGTGAAGAGTGAGTTGGGAAAACAGGGAAGCAATTTTCCTGTAGTACCTGGCTGGAAAACAAGTGTGCTGTGGCAAGAATTAATTTCCAGTCAGCAGCTTCTGCCTCATTTTTGGGTGAGGGAATGTTGCAACCGTTACAGGATCGCGGTGGCAGCACGAGGAGGGAAGAATTCTCACGTGCTGTAGATGCCATACCTACAGCCCTGAGATGGATAAAGGTGGGACCTTATCTCTGAGGAGACAGTGTGCCCTGGTACCCCTGCGTGTGTCCGCTACTGTTCTGCTCTGTCCCAGACAGAAAGACTGTCTCGATCAAATGGAGAATGGGGATGGTGGTTGTAGATGTTTTGCTCTGGGACTGCAACCCTGTTACATATGAGTGAGATTTTCAGAGAAGCCCCTGGGAAAGGGTTATCCAGTTTTCACTTGGATTGTAACTCATTCCATATTTCTTCACTCTGMAAGGTCTTCAGAAGTCCCAGGGTAGGGCAGAGCGTCAGTCTTGGAAGGAGCTGATTGAGAGTGAGCACTGCAGAGCCAGAGCTCCTCTTCAGTCCTGTCTGCTGGGGAGCTCCAAGGTGATGGCGTACATCCTTTCTTCTTAAATGGGCCAAGTTTTTTTAGTGCTAGGCCCTTATATCCATATTTAGTCTCCTAAATAAATGTCCTGATTTTCCAAAGTGCTGAGTATCCTGGGAAGCCAACAGACATTTCAGTTTTCTTGGGCTTCAACGTGCAAGACCTGTGCTTCAGGCTGCATGGTGGTGGGTACCTGTCACGTGGTCCTAGGGTGGGAGGCAGGCTGTGATGCTCGGCTGCAGCTGGAGGTTATGACGGCTGTGAACTGCCTTTGAGAACGAATTAATGCACCTCGGAGCTGCCGTGCGGTCACAGCCTCAGCTGTATGTGGTCGGCGGGCTGAGGGACCTGCCGACCCGTGGTGGCATGCACAGGGGGCCACAGAGCAGCAGAGCGGTCCCGGCRCCATGCGGCAAACGCGGCGGAGCGGCCAGTCACGCGAATCTCCCTCTCGTAGTGAGAGACTTGGCAATTCTGACTTCGCACTTCGAAAAATCAGGCCGCTTATTTAGCAGGCTAAATATAGGTTAAGCAGCCAAGCTTGAGCATCCTGCTTTAAAAATTCTGGCGATAGTCATCTCCTATCCTACCTTTCAGCCAGCGCACTCGTCGTGCTGTGAGAGGTCTGTGCGGTAGCCCCATGCACATGAATAAACATCAGCCTGCAAGTAAAAGAAGAAAGCAGCTTACAGTTTTTCTTTCAAGGGGATATACAGTTTGGAAAATTTGTATTCTGTCTCCAAAAGGAGTCAGTTTTCTATTAAGTAAAAAAAAAAAACAGTGCTGAAATTATAATTCTGTTTTTATCAGTTAGCTTTAACTTTTTGTCTTCTATTGTTCTCATCATCTCAGACTTTGCTGTAGTGGTCTGTATCTATTTTTGATTTTTCATGGAGAAAGGTGGGCTTTCTTGCTCCTTTTAGCAGACTTTCAGAACAGGTTTTCAAAACCTCCTATAATCCCTTTTCCTGATGTTTCCTTGGGAACAGCTTCTGACATCCAACAGATCTATAGCTGTCACAAAGCTGGCACAGTTTTACCACAGGCCAGGCACATATTTGGGTGACCGCAAGTGTGTGGATAGACTAAAGGTTAAGAAATCTATAAGGGTGTGGATGTCAATATTTAAAAAAAAAAAGTCCTGCATATTTATAGAGACAAATGGATTTTCCTTCGCATTTACACATCCAGGGAAATTTGTGCTCTCAGAGATGCCAGAGTAACTCCAGTTGATTTAAAAGGGCATTTTTCTTCTGCAAATGAGAGCAAATGGTAATCCAAAATGTCCCGAGAAAGGAGCAGTGCACCGATCCCAGCAACTTGTCGGAGCCGTGAATCCCTCTGCTGACATACTGAGATCTTGAAAGCCACAATTTTCTTCCTAATTGATGGCTCAATCAGAGTACGGCCTCTGTCTCAAGCTTACTTTAAGCTTTGTCCTTGATATACTGAGTTACTGTATTGCCTAAAATATACTGCCTGTATTGCAGAGGGAAGGGTATAGAGCAAGAAATGTTTAAGTCATTCCAGAATCATTTGGGATCTTTCATCAAGATAGGCAAGCAGTTGATGAAAAATAGGCATTTTGTCAGAGCCTTCAGCGGTTTGATGATTGTTTCCTACAGAATAATACAAGCAGACGTGTCTTGCCATTTTCATTTAATTTTTAGGTCTCATATACATTTGTGGGGAGTGGGAGTAATTTGGCTGAAATGAGATCTTATCAGGCTTCCGTAAAGCTGGGAACACAGCAACACACAGTATAAAGTGCAAGAGACAGTAACCTATCTTCTTTGCAGTATGGTCCCGTTGAGTTAATATTAATTGGAAAAGAACACTGGGTAATCACTATATATATGGATTATATGTGSAGGCATGTATCTATCCATCTGTGTGGGCATGTGCGTGCAGTGTGTTCACATCTTTGAGGTATGGTAGTGCTGWAAATTGAATGTTTTGGAAGGGGAGAGTTAGAAATCTCTGCCTGAAGTAATATGTAAAATTTTCATGTTATTTCCTGTTCTGTCTAGAGTAGCCATTCTTAAACCTTGTAAAATTGCCAGTTCCTAATTTAATAATTTAATAAGTATTTAGCGCTCTCAAATCTACTAAAACAATGCAAAATTCTAAGCGGTCAAAATTTTTGGGTTTTCTTTCTTGCTCTTYACGAGGACATGAGTGCCATTCTGTGATGATGGAAACACAAGCGAAAAAACCTGCAGATTCATTTTATTTTTAATATTTGTTTCAACTGATCACAGTGCTGATGGCACTGTCCTCCTGTGTTGGTRAGAGCCAAAACAGGGCTATTAAACACCTGGTGATCCAGGCATGGAATATAATCTACTACTTCTTGTATTATTCCACAAGTCTTCCCTGTGTTCCTCCACAATACCGGCTATGAAAATACTGGAAAATTTGACTTTGTTGCTCAAAGTGTGCAAGATTCMGGTGTAGTATATCCAATAGCACCATTGTACTGCGTTTGCTGTGAACACTGAATTCCTTCGAATAGTGAAGTTGATGAAGTTTTATTCTTTTCTCTTTTTGGACCTCCATCCCCTGGTTACCGTGGGTGCCCTTGAAGGAGATTCTGGAGGCTTCACAAAATGATCGGCAACCAAACAGAGGCTTATTGGAACGGGGAGTTCTTTATCAGTTCTGCCTACAGTTGCTGTTTTGATTGTTGTTTTATTTGATCTTGTATGTTTAATACATATGCATGGTGCTTCAAAGTGTGATGCTAGCATAGGAAACCCTTATCTAGGAGTATTTGGGAGAAAATGCAGCTTATTCGTAGAGTAGAGGCCGTTAATGAATGGCAGCGCAGTTATGCCTTGGGGTTGTTAGACTCCGGCGCTAGTATTTGGGCATCTGTGATGTTATCCGGGAACTTTCTGCCCTTTGCTCAACTTGCCGCGTTAGACAGAGCGCCGTGGGGCGCTGGCCTTTGGGAGGGACAGCCGCGTTGTTCCCTCTGTGCTGGCAATGAGTAGGCCATCCTCAGGTTTGAGGGGTAGGCCCCGTACCACAAGGACAAAATGATTTGCCTTATTTTCATCACACCTGAAGAAATGTTTTCTCCTTGATGCTCGTCATCAAGTGCAGCGGAAGGGGAATATTCCCTCKCGAGACAAGGCGGTGTCAGTCCTCCTGAAAGCCGGGATTGGGCACGTAGCAGTGAGAAAAGAGACATAGATGCACCAGGATAGTATGAGGTGTCTTTTTGATAATAAAATACCTAATTAGTGTAAAGAGAAATAGGACCGATGTGTGATATTGTATGGACTGTAGTTTTAGAAATCAAACGCCTTAAGTCTAAACGGAGGGAGAGGTTCTACCAACCTCGGTTATTTAATACCCTGTGAAATGCACTGTGCATGCTGTGCTTAGCTTGCTGCTGCTCAGTACTTTAAGCCTGTTCATAACCRTTCACAGCACTTAACATCTAAAGATACACTCATCCTTTGATAGGACAAGGTCAATTATTCTCTATTTATTGCCAGTACCAAAGTGTTTATGCGGTTTTATTTATAAGCCGGGTTTATGTTTTTCTAACATTAAAGACGTTTGATAGTAAAAAAGGGCATTTCATTTGAAGATTACTTGTTCTGTGACATATTTATATTAAAAAATGTGCATGCATGTATTCATATACATGGTATAAACCCTATCTGTTGGTTTCCCCAGGACACCTCTTAGGTTCTTTTTAACCTGCTAAATGAATATTGAGCTATCCTGAGTTACGTATGTGAAGTGTACTGATGTGCAGACGTYTGGGTCTGAGAATAATGTTATTTAACTCGCTGCCTTTTTTCACCAGGTAATTTGTTTTGGGCTTATGGTTGTTCCAAGCTTTGTGTTTCTCCACTACACTACTAGGATGAGCACCCAAAGCCACCTTTAATGCTTTCATCCTTTAATACCAGTACTGTGCCACCACTATCTATAGAAGGGCGGCTCCGTTTCTGCAAAGCCTGGGGGGACATGAGTGAGTCCATCCCTGTGTAATGAACCAGTTAAGCCTGTGCCTAAGAGAAGCCTGTGTTAACTGTCTGGCCTGATAAAAATGAGCTACTGGTTTGCTGATGGAAACCTGTGGGCTCCCTGGCTCATGCACCGCTGGAGGTTTCATTCTGTACCTACTCAGCTCTTCCAAAACTTTTTATTTTTGACAAAGGGTTTATTTGGCAACTGACAAAAATCATCAAATAACATTTGTGACTGTGCTGTTTGGATCACTTCTCCTCTATTTATTATTCTCTCAATCTTTAAGGAAACATCTAGATAAAGAAGGTGTTTCTCAGACGTAAATGTTTTACATTTAAACCATATTTACTAATTTCTATGAAAGTGCTGGTTGCCATCACATACCCACCTCTCTGGTGTTATCACAGTTTAAATGTTCCCTGAAGGTTTTGCACTATGACTGGTCTGCTTTGTGTCAGGCTTGCGGCAATTATATTCCAGCTCTGGAGGCGGGTAGTTGGCGCCTTAAAGGAAGTGTTCACCTTCCTCTTCCCAGGTTATCCCAGGCAGAGTTTAGCCTATTTACATCTCTTTGCTAATTTAGCCCCTTACTTGCATAGAAAATTAGTCCCAGGCATGCTTGAAAGAGGTGAACAAATTATTTTCAAATGAAAAAAAATACTTTTAGTTGTGTGACTGGTCTTCAAAATATGTTCCAGCATATTTCAGATGGGGATGTGTGGCCAACATGCAGCTCAGAGTTCATGAAACTTCTGGAATTCATGCATGCTCTTACAAAAAAGTATTGTTTGTTTTYTTTTTAAATACTTCTGACTGATGAATCACACGTCTCTCTTGATCCTATCTCCCATGACTGCATGGCATGGAGCTCAGCACTCRTCTTGCTATGGTTATTGTCTCATCCTTTCTGTTTTGCTGGGGGATTTTCACAAGCCACAAATCTCACTCTGAGCTGGGAAGGAGAGCAGTTGGTCAGCAAGATACCATTGGCGACTGCTCCTCCTTCCAGCAGATCCCAGTCTGCCGCCATGGGCTGCACCCCCCCAGCCCTCATCCACCCCCAGGGCTGGGCCTCCAGGAGGGCAATGCCACTGGCATGGCTCAGCCACCACCGCAGTGACAAGTAGCTAGGGACCCCTCCAGGTGCCTCCACTTCATCCTTCCTTCTCCCCACCCACCTTTTGTCGGATACTAGAAAACTGTAAGCTTGGCTTTTTCTGATTCTCAGAAGAATCCTCTTTTCCAGTACTACTGGAATTAGGGATAGTCACCGACTGACACCAGAAATGACACGACTAAGCAATCATGTCCTACTCAGCCCTTGGTCTTCAATAGGAATGCTGCACAGCAGTCGTACGCGGGGTGTTGTGGACTTCCTTGATCACTTTAATTGGAGGACAGAAGGCCTTCAACATTTTAAATAGCTGACAGAAGGATCTGTTCTCAACCCCTTCCCTCTAGCTAAACCTGTGATGTGTCAACCCCATCTCCAGGACACAGACACTGCTGGACTTTTGACCTTTTACCATATTATCTGCTGTGCTTTGTCCTAAGCTGTTTTTCTGCAAAATGAGCTAGATTTTGCTTCTTGGCAGAATAACTATAGAGAGCTGGAAAATCCAAATGAGCTGATAGATCTTTTGTTAAAGCTATTTTATTACTGAGCAATTTCCTTTTTTTTTTTTTTTTTTTTTTTGGACGCTCATAATGTAGGCACAGTTGTATATTGTATCTGTTTGGTTTTTATGGTAAAGTCATCAAATAGTACATCTTTTTATTTCTTGATTTAGAATTCACTCCAAAATACTGTAGTGAAGGAGGTGATACTTCATACTCCACGTTTTGAGTTTTTAATAGGAAATTAAAAATATTTGGGAAATTGATTTTTCAACTAATAACGTGAATTATAGGAGCTGATAAATATGAGATTAATAGCTAAGAAAGCAGTCATTTCAGATGGATAATTTAGATTTTTATCATTTATTAATCATAAAAAGTAAACCTGCTGTATAACTAATTTTAGTTTTATCAAGAAGATGAATTGTTCCAGCTAATGAATGTATAGATATTCTATGCCAAAGGCATTCGTAGGAATCTGTTAATCATTTAACTGTGTCATGGCATATGCTTTGTCTTCATAAACCAATTAAAACACATAACTTCCTCCACTGAAATGCATGTTGGTCTTCAGTGCCTACAGCAAATTAGAACAGCATTTGTCTTAAAATACGCTTCAGTATTGCAGATAGATACAAAAATTGAATGGGGATAGTGTCTTCAGGTAGGGAACATTGCTAGGCTGCATAAACATGTGAAAATGTGGCTTAAATCCAGGACTGTCTTGTTGGAGAAAGCCCTTGGCAGTGGCAAACGTCAGTGGTTATTTAGAGCAGGTCAAGGAGATCAGCTTAGACCTGGGGATGGTCCTGCCGGATTTCAAGAGACATATGACTTATTATTTTGGAGGGATGGACTGTAGCAATGGGAAGAAAAGCACTTTGTTGGAAGGTGTTTGTGGTGCAGGTCTGCACGCACCTGAGCGGTGCTAAAGCGGGATTGGAAAGGGCACTCTGAAGGTCTGATTTTCCTGAAAATACGGGAGGCAGTTTCCAGCATTTTGGCCTATTTCATGCCTATCCTCATGAAATACTGGGTTTATTCTTTGCCACGTTCGAGAAGAGTCATTGCTTTTCTTCTGATTTCAGAGATTGCTGTTTTGCAGTCTCTTCCTGTTCAACAGCATGGCGGCATCTCAGGCTTCCTAACCCCTAGTGCAAGCACGCGCTGCTGCTCAACGCCGTCTCGCCTCCTTCCTTGCAGCCTGGGCTCCCTCAAAGAGCACATCATGGCGTGTAGGACAGGCAGCAGCCTGCGGGAGAGGTGGTCTCCTGTRATGAAGGTGATGATGCACTGCTGAGAATCATAGAATGGTTTGGGTTGGAAGGGACCTTTAAAGACCATCCAGTCTGGGGCAGGGACATCTTCCAGTAGATCACATTGCTCAAAGCCCCATCCAACCTGACCTTGAACACTTCCAGTGATGGGGCATCCACAACTTCTGGACAACCTGTCCCAGTGCCTCACCACCCTCATCATAAAAAATTTCTTCCTCATCTCCAATCTAAAACTACCCTCTTCTAATTTAATTGCGGTATTTTTGCCAGACCTGCTTCCTTCACCTGTGCAGAGCATCCTGCTTTCACAGGGCTGCTGCTGGCACTTCCAAGAAGGGGGGATTAAGCCATGACATCCAGCATGATTTCTGCACAGTCTACCCTGGAATTTCACTGTGCCTCAGGTCCCTCCACGCCAAGTGGAGCTCCCCCTTTCCCGCCCCTTACTTGTCTGTGTCATATGTTTAGGACAATCTCTTTTCCATTTAAAATCTTTGAGATGGGGACTATCTGTTACGTTAGACTTGTGTAAGAAATTACTTCACTTGGACTTACTCTTGGCAAGGGTTTAGAGATGCTGCTGTAATACAAATAACAGCGCTGATTGCTGCTGGAGATTTTCCTGAGGATGGCATATGCAGTTGAACCAAAGCTGGAGGTTAGAGGGTAATAATTGCACTCATGGTTATTTTTAGTCCATCCTAGAAGAGACAGATAATTTTTTAAAATGGATTTTTATATTTAAGGAAATTACAGCTTTCTGGAAAAACTTCAGAGCTGTGACAAAAAATGAGAGGCAAGAGGGTGTTTAAATTTGGGGGCTGGATTTCCATATTCTGGTCATTCAAAGCTGTTTGTTTTGTCTCCTTTCTTCCTCCCGGTGAGGTGAACAGAAGAAAAGTGTGAACGTGTTTAGGTTTTATTCACAGCATTGTCATAATGTCAAAGCAAATACAGATAGCGACAGACAGGAAGCCGAGGATGGAGAAATCAAAAGACAGCAGACACTCMAGTAACTAGTTCTAGCTAATCCAACTCTAAAACAGATTTTGTTTGGCTAGTTAACAACCTATATGTTGCTGTACCACCTATACTGTGTTATTTTATTTATATCTTTAATACGTTATCTGTAGGCGACATTATGGGAGAAGCGCTGCTGCTAAAAGAGAAGGAAAAATTATAGTTATTGCTATAATAAACAGCTTGAGAATATCTTTTTAAGAAGATTGCAGTAATACAAAAGGAAATAGCATTAGATTGCAACATCAATTATTTAGAACAACGTCGTTATATTCATTTTTTACCCTATTTCTTTTCTCAGAGATAAAGTTCAGTCTTTCCAGCGTCAGGTTTCTGGAGCTGTGAAATGCCTGCTTGGGTCAAAAGTCCATAGCTTTCTGTCGAACCAGGTCTTGAGACTAAGTGGGAGCGTGTCCTTGAATGGACGAGGAGGAGATTCTCCAAAGGTGGAGGTGAGGGGGTGCCTGCGCATTCCCAGCATCGCTCTCGCGCAGCTCGTGCAGCTATAGCTCTGCTGCAAGGCAGAGGTGCCAGTGGCCTTAGGTTTTCTGGGACTTTGAGGAAAATAGTAATTTTAGGCCATCTTGCCCTAGTTTTGGCAGGCTTCTGGGAATAAGAAAGGGAAAATGGATCTTTGTAAAGACTTAAAGAATGTTGCTGAGAGGGAGGGGGTGAAGTCAGGTCCTTATGGAGCACGGAACCTGGTTTATAAATGGAGTCAGGAAATGTAAGTCATTGTGCACTTCTAAATTTGGGGCTTTTGTATGGATATTACTTACTTAACGGAAGACAGAAACCTTCCCTGAAAAAGAAAACGCAATTGTGCCAGGCAGGTAGGATTGCTCGGGTTTCATTAGAAGCGAAGGCAAGAAGTAATCAAAAGAATAAAAACATTTTCTTTTTCTTTTTTTTCCTTTCTTTTTAATTCTGTCCACATGTAAGAATAACTTCATGAAATAAAATAAGGACGTAGTAGTAARCATGCAGGTTGAGAACTTCACACTTCTTGGTTATATTAATGTTTGGAAACAATGCTATGAACAAGCTACTCGGCAATAGTTTTCTCAGTGCAAGTAAAATCTTCAGTGGCACAAACCTCGTAAAAATAAACGGTATTTTATATAAACGCTGAGTGAATACACATAAGCTGTGAATACAGTTAGGATAGCTGCCACTGCTTAAAGGTCAGTAAAGCATAGCATTAAACGGCACATTTTGTGCTCCCAGACACSTAACCCATGATAAATTTTATGCAGTACATTTCTGAAATATCTACAGACACATTTTCTTCAATAATTCACAATCCTTTAAAAGCTTTTTTTGCCTTTTGACAATCAATAGCAGGACGCAGTGTCTATAAAAGTTGCTGGTACTGGACTTTCACGGTCAGTTTAATTGGAGGACAGATGATGTTAAACTCCCATAGCAGCTGACCTGTCCCCAAGCCCTTCCTTGCAACTAAGCTCACGACATGCAAGCCTAGTCCACAGGATACGTGCTGGACCTTTAGCCTAGTGCTCGGACCATTTTGTCCGGGGGAGATTTTTATTTTCATTTTTTGTCTCCCTTTGCAACCATTTTTGTCCGGGGGGAGATTTTTATTTTCATTTTTTGTCTCCCTTTGCAACGTAATGGGTTTCGAAAGCAAGCGTAGGAGGACTCAGAACGCGTATTAGTACAAGATATTTAGTGGGAAATGTCATCCCTACGACACGACTTTTTCCTGCTTCTGTTTGCTAGTGTAAAGTCAGCAGAAGTAAATTAGCTGGCAGATTTCGATGGAGCCTGTTACCGGTGTCCTCTGCCAGATAGCGTGCGGAGTGCCAAATTAGAATTGATTTCTCAATAAAATTGAGTTCAGCCTCCTCAACATAATCTAAGACAGAATGACAAGATCTCTCTCACTCACTTTTTAATTTTATTATTTTCGGTCAGTTTTGTTCTTGGATATTTTTGCTGCCCTAATTGCTTCTTATCATCTTCTTCCTCGAATCTTTTCCCTTGTCCAGGAGAGCAAAACCTCACCTGCTTTTATAAGCAATTYGAGAGTAAAGTAAAAGGGGAAGGACGTCTTCGCATCGCCTCCCTCGCCCCTCCTCRCACTCTTAAGACTCTTCTGGCAGCAGAGCCAGAAGCGCAAGTTCCCTCTCCGTGCTGTGACTCAGAGGCTGAGAGCACAACAAGCTGTTTACAGTCCCATCCTCATTTCTCCTTCCCACTCACAGCACGTTGCTTTGGGAACCACCAACCAACCTAATTAAAACAAATTTTTCCTATTGCGGGAGCAATTCCCCAAATGCTCCGCCTCGCCAGAATCATGCTGTGTCTGCTCGGTTTGCTACCTCCATCCAGCTCCCRAAGAGGCTCATCTTACTGTAAAGAAAACCAATGTGGCTTTAATTCTTAAATTCAGTGCATTTATCACACATACTTCTAGGGAACCTCGTGTAATATATGGAGGTGAAAAAAATATCTTCTTTTAAAAAGATGTGCGTAGTAAGTGACTTCTGAAACGTTAGCAAAGCCTGTTACATGACCCGGTAAGGGAGCTATTCAGAATTAAATAAAGCAGGATTTTAAGTGGGGAGGCACAGGTGGAAACACAAGATGGCAGCACTGGAAGCATTGCAAAAGGTCTGGAAGTGTAACCACCACCTGGAATTTGCTGGTTTGATTTCTGCTGCAGACAAGGCACTGCACCCAGTCGTTATGCCTAGCCCAGCCATATAGGTTTGCAAGCACAGCAAGATTTCAAGGTGTCGTGATAACTGTCCTCTTTCTCCAATGACTGGGACCCATTTCTCACCCCATGTGAACTCCGGCACCAGAGGTCAGTGAGGTTGGACGGCTCTGACTGTTCATATCAGTTTTCCAGAGCACTGAAATCTTCCATCCCTCAGCTCATTCTCTGGAAATCAAAATATAACATGGCTTCTGAAAGCACCTCTGGTGCTATTGGAAATACCTGTGTTTGAAAGTGTTCATCTGGTGTCACTTGGGTGCCTGTAGTTTCTAGGGTTAAGAGGCATATGATTATGCCAACCCTGTTTTGGCAAAGGCAGAGTTTCTGAGGAGTGCTGAGCAACATGGTAGGTCTGTGGCATTCCTCAAAATACTTCTCTCTTTCAGCTTTCTTTCCTGCCTTCTAGTTCCGCCACTTTCTAACTTTCTCCTTCCATCAGGATGCCTGGACCAGCTGCCTTTACATCCTCTCCTTTGCCCGTTTTTGAAGAGCATCATGTACGTTCTCCCTGGCTGTAGGAGTGAGAGCATGACTCCAGACCCCCTTTTTTTTTTTTTTTTTCTTTTTCCATGTGAGATTGGTAGTTTTTGGAGTATTCAGAGTGTCTTTTCTGTTCCTTTAATTCTCCAAACCAATGGCATATCTAGCTGTCTCCCATGCTAGGCTGTCCTTTCTTTTTCCCTTTCCCTCTTCACTTGCTGTGGTTCTAGGTCTCTCTGTTTGCACCTGTATTCTGCTTATTTCTCTCTCTGCATAACCGTACCTAGAGCATAAATCCTACTTTACAGATGTTTACTACTAAATCTTTGAAAGAACTGGAAATACACAACACTTATTGCTACACTTATACTTACTTGTGATGCTGAGGTTTTTCTAGTATGAGCCAGAAATTAACTCCGTTGACATCATGTGGTGCACCGTAGGTATCAAGCCACCAAGTGGCTGCCAAAACCTATGGAGAGAGTAAGTGTTTGGGCTGTGAGCTTTCAGGCATCTGAGAGCGCTGGCTCTGTTCCAGCAAAACACTGGACCATATGCTTAATTTTAAGCATGTAAGCAATCCGGTGGAAATGGATCGGACTAGTAATATACTTAATCTTCAGCATATTCTTAACTACCTATAGGTTGGTGGAGCATTGGAGTTGCTTGCACTCCCAACCCAAAAGCTGTGATGGAGTAGGAAGTGGGATAACTGAAATATTGGCTAACTAAATGAAAGACTTTTATTGGAGAGGAGGACTGCTGTTTCCAGCTGCTTCCAGCTGCAGAATGAGAGTGAGAATTTCGTTCAAAGGAGTGGTTGTCTCTCCTGAGTGCATATGCAGACTGGCTGGTGGATCATGTGGGTGATGGGTGTGCTTTCTAGGGTTGGTGCTGGTCATGAATGAGATGATCATATCAGGTGAAAGGGCTGGGACATGAGAGTCCTCATCCACCTCTGGAAGATCCTGTAGCAGACATTTTTATGCTCCCAAGCTTCTGTCAGTTACCTTCTGTCCAAGATCTCCCTTAATTGCTTTAGTCAAAGGCTAGGAAGGACCAAGTGTTGGTGTAGTGTATCCATTAACAGGCTCAGAGGTCCCCTCATCCCAATGGATTTGGTCCTGAGATCCCTCCCGAATACTGCCACAGGTTTGAGGCTTGCCCTGCTTTCATTCTTGCCTCTTTGGCTGGAGAGAATAAATGGATTAAGTAACACTTTTGAGAGAAGTCTTCCTGGCAGTTGTTGAGTCTCAAAATGTTGGTTCTCAAGGCTGTCTTCACAAGGGAGTTCATCCTATCTTTTGGCAGCAGGTTGAAATTACCCTCTATATTAATTGTATCAAAAAAGAGAAAGAAAAAGAACAAACAAAAAATGAGAACAGGGATTTGTAAAGGTGGCGTTTGGTGACTGAGAGCATATCCCATAGAGAGTGTATAGTGGGAAGTGTAGGCAACAGAGAAAATGAAAAGTGCTAGGTCATCCTGTCCTCTTCTCAGGCATATGCACATCCCCTTGGTAGCGCAGGTTTATTTGCAGGAATGCTTTGTCCCTGAGTCAYGCTGGCTGGGGAGAGGCTGTTACATATGCAAAAAGAAAAAGAAAATATACTTGGGTGCTTTGTCTTCTAGAATTTTCACTATTTCCCCAAACTAGCTATTTTTGGTGAGTGGGTTTGAACATGTCAAGCAGTATATACACCATGTGCTAAGCATTATTATTATTATTTAGTGTTTTATTTACTATTAACATATTTTTTAGTAAGCATTGGGACTTTCAACCCTTCCTTTGGGAAGCTATTGTACATTCTCRTAGATTTCACTGTCAAGAGTTTTTACTGATAGCTTATATTTTCCTTTCCTTAATTGCTGCCTGTTACTTCTTCTTGTGTCCTCTTGTACCTAATTATAAATGTTACAACATCAATTTAGGAAAAATATCAGGGGAGGTTTCACAAGGGTCAGTGCTGATCACAATATTGTTTAATACTTTCCTAAACAATATATACAGAGCAATACAATTTGCAGATGATGCGAAATTAAGAGGGATCATAAACACAGTGGAAGGCAGAGAGAGAGATAACAAAAGGATGTTGAGAGTTTAAAGAACTGTGCAAAAATTAACAAGATGAGATTTAATTTAGATAAAATACAAGGTCATACACTACAGGAGAAAAATACCAACTACAAAATGGAAGATGCTGGATAGAAAACAGCAATAACGGTGATATATTTTACATTTATGTAGCTTCTTTCATCTTACAGAGTCCCAAAGAGCTTTACAAATTAAATAAATTAATACAGAAACTACACATAAGGATTATTTTGTTCTCCACGGAGACACGTCCTATGTTGGTGCAGAATGTGACAGCTACTCAACTGAACTCTGCAGTGGTGTGCAACAGTTCAGGACAAAATATTACAGGTCCCCTTGAAATGGCAGTAAAAGTTAACGGAAGCCAGCATTTGTGCAGCAGGGCACTGCTTAAAACTGTTCCTCTGATGAAAACTGCCAGGGCATTTTTTTTTTAAGCTGCAGATGATCAAGATCTCGGGTTTACATCTGTCTTTACCTTTACTGCAGTAATGCAGAGATGAGCCCAGTGGGTCAGGGTGGACACCCAGTGTATGAGGGCTCATTGTGTGAGACAGTTGTGGAAAGAGCTATCCAGTTTTTTTTACTGGAATAGACAAATATATATGACCTATTTCTTAAAAAGTATATAACATTATCTGTACTATTTGAGGGCTATTCATTTTTACATGGACAGGGAGGTTTAACTGGAGGGTGTATAAAACTGGTGATGGGAAAGGAAGGCACGTGGTGCTGAATTGATGGTTGACGGAAAGGGCGAGATGAAGATGGAAGTCATAAATGAAGATGCAGCAGAARGACAAGATGGGTCAGGATGAGTAACACAGGAAAGGCAACGGCAGAGGAAAGGCTRGGGATAGTTTCCTTAACGCCTCTCATGTTGCCCACAGTGACTGCATTCTTCGGTGAATAATCTTTAAATGGTGGCATTTCAGAAGGATGCAGCAGATTTGTGGGGGAATACTGCTATTCTTGTTTTCCCCATCCTCCTAACTCTAGGGAGCATTATGAGGGTGGGCAGAGGGTTTGAATTTACTCACCTATAGATATATACGTCTCGTGATGGAGACACATTGCAGGTTTTGTGTGGGGGCATCTAAGGTGGCTCCTTAGAAGCCAATGTAATGTTATTTTCTAAAGGTCCTGATTCATCATGGAGCAGCCGGCTGCACGGTGCACCCGGTGTGATGGAGGGGTCTGCGCTCTTGGTGCTTGCCAGCCCTAGGAGTTTGTGCTAAGGTGATCTCCAGAGGGACAGATACTAAGGAAAGCATATGTCTTATCAAACGGATGGGTCTCTAATTAGGAATGACTCAGAGCCATTTCAGGCATCACTTTAAAGCACCATTTGCCCTACCAGGAGGGCTCTGCTGTTAGCAATGGTCTGTGTGTGCGTGTGTGTGTCCCTCTGAATATAGGTTTAGTGCTTTTACCTGCTGGGCCAAATTGAGAGTTCATTTGTCAGATTTGCCACTCTGCTTTATTTCTCTCTGCAATGGCACATGGTAACATGTGGATAAAATCTAGAGGAATTAGAAAGGGAAATTTTCTGAGAAGATTTTGCAGTACCTGTTTCAACCTGTGCTTCCTGAATCTCCTATTTTTGATGTTTCTTCTCTGGTCGACAACTAAAAAAGAAGCAGAATTTGTTCTCTTCCTCCCCTCCACCCCCCAAGTATTTTCTGTGCTCAGTTGGCGAGTGGAAGTTCCTACCTTCATTTGACTATTCTGAGGTCCAGCTAAGTGCTTGGATGTGTAACTGCCTGTCCCATGTAACCATGCAAAGTGAATTTAGGTTGACATCTCAATTTTGGGAGTTTTTTACACTTGGATTCCAGCAGTTGCTTAATGAGCATCACCAGTGTGGTCTGTTACATAGGGGCCAGCCGCTATCGCAGACTTACCTAGAGGGTGGAATTCACTGGGCCTGATTTTCCACCAGCCTGCCCCTTGTGTCACTACTCACAGCTG
This sequence comes from Oceanodroma leucorhoa, assembly GCA_030449065.1. Classification (NCBI taxonomy): domain Eukaryota; kingdom Metazoa; phylum Chordata; class Aves; order Procellariiformes; genus Oceanodroma; species Oceanodroma leucorhoa. The sequence continues at coordinate 3,787,011 of JASVER010000080.1, read as the reverse complement.
TGCAAAATGCCACTGTTGTTCTTCAGCAGCAGTTTTGCATCCATTTTGCGCAGGGATGAGTGACTATAGAGGATGCAAGCCGGTGGAAAATTCACCTTGTGTTCTGTGCTCCATCTTAACCGAGGCACGAACCAGCACCCTCACGGTCTGTTGACTGTAAATCTCTTACTTTTAGATGAGCTAAGAAGGAGCCTTGCCATGGCTAAGCTAGTGTGAATCATGCTAAGCTTACTTCAGCTAAAATAAACTCCCTTTTTCCTTCTGAATACAGCCCTCCTCCTCCCGTGTGGCTGGGTGCGCGCGGTGTCACCACATCCCCGTGCCGCTGGGCTCCACAAGTCTTGGAAAAATGGAGCTTTGTGGTTACTGCTCCCAGCCAGCACAGGGATGCTGGCTTTGGGCAAAAAGAATTCAAAATGGTGTGTTTCAAATAAGGGATCTCGGGAAGAAGGGGCTGGGTATTAGTCTGTTATGCTTTTAAAGTATATTAGCTCTGTATTCAAAATCCTTGCGGCTATGCCTGTGTATGGAGTAGCTCAAGGTTTGTTCAGTTTTGGAGAGAGCAAGCGCCACCCTTAAATATAAAATCTGCTCTTGAAGATCTTTTGAGGGAGCTGTCAAGCCAGCATCTCATTTGATTTTTATTATGACTGAACAGTAGTTAAAACTGGAAAGGGAAGAAACCAGGCAATTGAAGGACAGACTTTCTCTCCCCCGGTGCCGTAGAAGCGCCTGCTTCAGTCTGCTGCCATTTTGCTTGAGAGAGCTGGAGCACTTGAGTTATGGTGACATCTATTAGAATTCAATTAGTGGTAGTTCRCTGACCCAAATTAACATTCTTTGTTAAACTGAAGTCAGTGTATGTGTATGCTATTTCCAGGCCAAACGGACCTGCATAGAAAAGAAGCTCCGAATCTCTGAGCTTGTTGGCAGTGTCTTAGTAACTGGATTCAGAGCACAAGCTTATCTAATGCCAGCGCTTTAGGCTGGCTAATAGAATTGCACATGTCTGTGGTTTGTAATTAAACTGTGCGGAGCTCTGACTTGAGGTGAGCAGAGAGGAGAAGGACGATGGAGGACATGCCGGGGGCCTCCCTGCAGCCTCTCGGCTCCTCCCGTCCATCCTGGGGTGGAGGCAGCTGCTGGGACGTGTTGGAGGTGGTGGATCTCCGCTGGGAAAGGCATCCTGGCACGTGGGGTGGGTTGGAATATTTCACCCTCGCTTTGCTGCTTATTTCAAGCCTTTCACAGGCTCCTAACAGCATCAGATCTGCCCAGGTCCCAGATTTGATGTTGTTGGCTTTGGTTTTGGGGCTACATTAACCCACCCTTCTCATCTACTAAACCTTTCAAGTGCCCAATCCATGCCTTGCTGGGTTTGTCCGAGTGACTTGCGCAGCGCCTAGCATAGTCACGCATAGAAAAATACCACTGCAGTCAGTAATGCCAGTCAGCATCAGGAGAGGAAACCGAAGGAAATTCCCACTTTGTTCCTTTACCATGGTCTATCTGTTTGGTGACTTGAAATACTCTAGAGCTGTCCATGTGGTTGTGTTTTCCCTATTTTTTTGTTAAAAAAACCCACTGCATGGTATTTACCTTTGTCTGCAACTTGGGAGGGGGGCTGTGTGCTTGTGTGACTTTATCCCTCTAGGAATGAGTGAATCGCTGGCTATGACCAACTATGATTTCATTTGAAAAGAAAACATGACTTACTAGCAAACAGTTCTTAATGATTTATTTTAAAAGGAAAAAAAAAAAAGTCTGTTTCAGGTATTTTTTCACAGACTCTACTTCCATGCTGACATTTACACTAAGACAGTGGGCAGAGACTTGTTAGTCTGGATCTGTTCCCATGTGTCACTTCGACTAGTTTAAACTGTCACTGAGCATCTTAGAATAGTCAGCTTCATGTGTCTTAGGGATATCAGTCATTATATTTCACATTTTAATTTTAATGGCGACTGATGTAGATGTCAAGAAGTGTTGAGGCATTTGGGCATTGAACTTACGGATATTTTTTCTTATTTAATAGGGTTTTGTGTCAAGATATGGTTAACTATTGTAAGACTAAAATTACTCCTGGTGCAAGTGAATGTTTTCCATGTATATGGATTTGAATTTGACCCATAGAGAGCAAGTGCTTTTTGGGATGCAGTGATTTTCCTTCATTATCTGTGCCTGTTTTCTGTTTGGTAACTTAGAGATACACATTTTAAATTTAAATACACCATTCCCTATGAAAAAAAAGCTAAATACATGTCAGCTTCCATAGAGAACATCTTTCTGATGCTGACTGTGCCCGGTACAAGGTAAAACTTCAGAAAATCTGTTTCCAATATACTTGAAGGCATTTACTTATCAGCAGCACAGATGGCACTTGAAATGCTGAATAATAATTGTTAAGAGCCAAGGTAAAGGCTGGYGCAAATGTAAAAGCGGACACAGGAATTCGAGTCTGTACGGATTGCACCACTTACATAGGCAGGTGATAAAATCTGCATGTGCAAATTCTGCTTTACTACTGAAACAATCAGCTAATGTGCTTATTTTCCTGTGTGGGCCTTGGGAACAGAGGGTTGGGCAGCTGGCTGCAGAGGTGAGGCATGAAGTGTCCAGCCATACTATAAACTCAAAGTCCTGCTRGCCCTGCTTGGAAGTGACAAGTAAAGGAATATGCTTTGTAGCCACGTATGCTCCAACCTTTAATGCACTAAAATTTAACTATGTTCTGGTTGCCTCAAGCCTTACCTGTATGGGCTGCAAAATCTCTGTCCTCCTCACAACAGTTTCTTCAGCTTTCATAAGCCTTCTGCAGGTTCTGGTGGCACGTTGCAGTTTGAGGACAGCATGTCTTTGGTGGGAAAATATGCCCGACCCGAATCAGTATTGAATTCAGCATCAAGTTAAATGACACCCTGATCATCCCCCTGCTTGTGCTTTTTTTTTTAGATATGTGGATACTTCAGTAAAATCTCTGCATCTGATTTCTCATAAAGCCACTCCTGAAATGTGGAAATGCTGCAAGTTTTGCAAGTGCTGTGCTATAGCGATCGAGGAGACTCGCTGCAGCGGGCAGCAGGGGCTACATGGGATTCAGTGCTGGGCAGAGGGGCTGCAGGAGGTCTGCCCACCTGCTCAGTCTCTTCGAGGTCCTCTTTGACCTCCTGTTGGAGATTCGGGCTGCGATCATACCGAGGCACATCAGGGACTGAATGCCTCTATGGTCCTTGCTGCAAGCCTGTAGACCCTGCAGGCAGCCTTTGCCCCAGGTAGCAAAAGAAGACAAGAAGCGGAGAGAAGGATATGGAAGTATGAGGAAGCTGTAAACACGAGGGGAAGTAATAAGTATGTTGGGAAGCATGATGGATGGTAGTATCAGTTCACTAGCAGCTTAACTCTTGCAGGTTTTTTTGTGAGCATCGTAGAAATGGAGAGTTTTAAGTCATAATGTTGTGCTGGCACTCGTCACGGACTGAGTTTCCGCCAATGSTGTACACTGCGTCAACCCAGAGAGCCTTTGCTGGAACCGTAACTCTGCAAAAACCCACAATGTTAACGATGAGCAATCTTTTTTTCCCCCTCCTGGTATCAAATGGTCATATTTCTTGTCATCTTTTTAGGGTTAAGGTAAGAAACGTCTTGCTGCAAAGACAGCATCATTCAAAGACCATTGCACTCGGCAGCACCATCCCAGCTCTCCCTTCACATCTCTGTTTCTTCTAAGTTTGGCCAGTCCACCTCAAAAGCTGTGAAAGTTTCCTTCTCCCAGTTCAGCTCTTTCCTAGCTGTTCATTTCTTTACTGCTGCCATCTGGTATGGGACCCCTTTCATCTGTGGATTCCCCATCTCTCTCCTGATCAGCGCTAGCAGCCAAAATCCAAATCTGCGGTTGGAGATTTTATTCCTCCTGCTGTCCTCCCTCCTCTTCTGAGACGAAGAGGGATGGTACCTGGTAATGCTCTCTGCCATAGGTTTCTGTTGCTTGACCTACATGTAGATCCTTGGCTAGTGGCATGGCTGTGGTGGTGTAATAGAACTTGACTGCAATATGAAGGCATTTGGAAAGTCTTGAAAATGTTTCTTTTAAAGAGTTTATTTGTAAAGATTTTGTTTTTCATGTTATGGTTGGATTAGGGATGAAGTTTGCTTTCTTTATAAATGAAACATCTCTAATATGCTTTTGTCTCCATTTCTCATACCTCTGCATATCCCCATCAGTAGAGAAAAAGATGGAAATTTGAATCAGTGGAATCAATGCTGTTTTCAAGACATTTCTGCTCCTGGTTTCAGGCCAGTTTGGAATGTGCAATAATAAAGCAAATGGACATTCTGTGGCAGAATATCTTTTTTTGTTGGATTTACATGGGATATTAAAAAAATCAGTGTCCATAGAATAGATGAAATAACATTTTAGTACTCCGTTGGCCACATTCTCTTCAGGGGTCGATACAGAGTGGCATTTGCTCTGTGATGCAGAAAATAATCTGCTAAAGAAAAAAAGATATGTACATCTGTAACCTACACTTAAAAAAAAGCCTTTAGACTAGCGAAGAACAATAGTATAGATGTGACATTGCGACTGGAGAAGAGTTAATAAAATGTTGAGAAAGTCTTAAATGAAAAGTAAAATAAGGGAAAAGCAGTCAGCTTCCTTCATCATCAGAAAACCCAACGATAGCGAAATAGTTTGTGCATTTTGTTGTTGCTTTACTTGGTTTCAAAGGTCTCTTCAGAATTTTGTTTTTGCACCAAAATTCGACAGCCTCAAGAGCGTATTAATGCCYTGTGTTGGAGTAATTAGTCTGCATTTTAAGTTTATTAGTGGACTGACTAATGTACTCTTAAAAGGCTTTATTTGGAAAAAAGTCAATATGTGAAGCCAATAGAGCTCTTGAGAGTTTGTGCCACATACACATTCACACATAGAAAATCATGTTATCAATTTTCATTTGACTTTTAATCAATTACAGTGACAAAGAGATGATTTGAAGTCAATTTTCTGTTGGTGCTAAATTAGTGTTTGATCACAGATGTTTACTCTGGTGACTGCTTTCTTTTGCAGAAAGCCTTGTAGAACTAGGTTGCAGAGACTCATGCTTCTCATTTTCAGGTGATTAGCAGGTTTTTCTCTATTTTCCTGCTTTTGGCAGCATGAGGGATGCACTGCTGCTGCGATATGACTGTGTGGGAACCTCTTAAGATAAACATGGAATTTAGTAATGAAGCGTGGCATTGACTTAGAAGTGCTACTCTTTGAATGGAGATGCTCCTTCTCAGTAATCCAGCGCTAAATCAGTTCTCAAAACAACAGACTCCTCCATCCCATCTGTTTAGATTTGTAAAATATATGCTAACAATAGCTTTTGACCAAAAGAACATTTTGCTTCCTACTTATTTTTGAGGAACAGAATACAAAAGACAAAAAGAAGAAAAAGCTATAAAAATAAATGTGAAAAATAAGATRTGAGGGTTCTTTGCAAGAGAGTCAGAGGATCAATTCTGAAAGCCTTTTTTTTTTTTTTTTATTGTGCCCCTTCTTTATTTATCAGCTGTTTAAAATAGATAGGCCAAGACTTTTCGTTCTCTATTCATAGGGGAGCGATTCCTGAGACCACATAGCAGGCATGTGTGGAAAACTACTCTGTCTTCTTTTGGATTCCCCGGCTGGGATTCAGAATGTTGTTTTGATRTTTAAAATCGCATATACCCAGCTTAAGACCAGATTTTGAAGTTGTCAGTGCCCTCAAACGCAGCCAGATTTTCTAACAGCGCAATTCTTATTTAAATTCTAGTATGGGTTGCCAGAGAGCAGGTGCTAAATGCTGGGATTTTTTATTTTTTGAAATCTGTGTGTCGTACTAAGAGATGCAGGACACTGAACATCGTTGAGAATCCAGCCATAGAAAAATACTGCATAAAATGCAAACCGTAACACACACAACCCAAACCCATCATATAAATCAGCCTAAATCATCAAAGCGATAGATCAAACAAATGCCTCAAAATTCAATTCGCTCTCTCCTGTCATTCTCCCCAAATGCTTTGCATAATACCCTGAAGATCAGCAAACAGATTTTGCCTGGTATGCAGTAAAGTGAGGAATGCATTTTACTGAGGGACCATGGAGTAAAAGGACGCACCAGGAGCCTTGGCTGTGCTAAACTCAGATTGTAGTACCAGTGGCATTGCAAAAAGAAAATATAGGCGTTTTTTTTCAGTTAGACTTTAGTCATTTATTGTTAATTGTACTTAAAGTTCACTGATTTAACACAACCTCTTCCACTGATAATCCCTGAATCATGACTGTATAGGTTGAAAACCATAGGTTATATTCGGAGTCTACTGCTGCCTGAAAATTGGTAGATAGTTCTGATAAGTAAATTTGTAATGCCTCATAGCAAATTTTCTACTTCATGAAAATATTAAAGGGTTAAGTCCCCCAAATTGCCAGCCCCAAAGAAAGTATTTCAGCTTGTATTCTTTGGGATTTGCCTTCCTTTCCCCTCTCATCACCAAAAAATTACTGAAGAAAACAGGAAAGTAGGAAACAAAGCAGGAGAAGGGAAAGTTTGCTCATTTCTTGATGAAAAGTTAGAAAAATTCTACACAACTGGTAGTTACTTGCTTTCTTTTGTTAAGGCAACACCCTTCTTTTTCCAATATTTACCACAAAATTTCCATCAGTAATACTGGGATTCGGTATCAGAGAAAGGCTGTAATTTGCTGCCGAACTGCTCACATGCCAAGGTGGTGAAGCATTTGGTTGGTGTATCCAGATGTGTCCCGCATCCTGCACCAGCTTTTCGGAARGGAGATGGAGTACCACAGGGAGATAAGAAGAGTGGCTGAACTCCTCTGTTTGCCTTGCTGTGTGTAAGAGGTGGGCAAACTCCGCGCTGGCAGTGGTGGAAAGGTTAATCTCCATTAAACTGAGATTTCCCTCGGCTGCGCTGGAGGAACGTGTCCCAGGGGCGGCACGGTGGGGGCACTTGGCCTTGGCGGCGGAGGCTTTGCAGCCCGCAGCGCCGCACGCCAGGACTTGCGGGAAGCGGCTCTGTCTCATTTCAAACTCCTAATTTCAAAAAAATTGAATTTTGATCTCTGCGTGCTACATGATGAAAGAATGAAGGAGGGATTTAGCAGGGAGTCTATGGGGGCTCTAGCTCCCTCCCTCTATCAGTARCGATAGGTTTGGTGCTTGTGCTGGCGTGCCATGGTGTACCCATGGCATCGGCTCTCCCGCGCGGGCTGAGGCTACATCCAGTGTGAAGCACTTTGTGCAAGTAAACTACATTAACTCCCTTGCAAGGAGAAAAGTTGTGACTCTTAATAATGATGCCACATCTGCAGCTATAGCCCGGCCGTTTGTACCCTGACCGGTGCATAGACCCCTATTTGAAATTTCCCTCCATGACCTCTAAATTCAGTACATTAGCATACGCAAATTATCCACTTGCATAAGATCTGCTTTTTTTCAGTCATTCATAAAAAGTCATCTGAGTGAATGATGATAGCAAAGTCCAGTGTTTAAAAGACGGTGTCTTCAGACTGCAAGAGGTGGAAAAACGTTGCTTTGGCCATTCCTGTGCTTTGATTGTCTAAGAATAGAAACTGGGGAGCTAATAAGATCTTTGTGCAATGCTGGTTTTATTTTACAAGCCTCCCTTTCAATGCAAGCCCAACATGCTATACTTACCTCTTCTATTACACAGTTTTCTTATAGCATTTTACTGAGTTTTTGCATTTAATGGGATAATCTCAGTATCTGATTCACTTCCCGCATGACATGAATACCTGTCTCTTGATTTTTAATCTCACTTTCTATTAAAGTAAATAAGAATTATTTGTATCTCAGGAGGAGAATTAGAACCTGGATTATTGGGTTTTTTTGGCTCCAGTTCTATTTTACAGGTTAGTATATCTTTTTGGAAATATCATACGTGGCGACTCTGTCTCCAATAATTGTTCAGTAGAAGACAACTCTTTTAGTACTAAATTGCAGTCTGCTTGTGGGCTGAGATTTTTCTGCAAGAGTGGATAAAACCTGCTTGCCTTGTCTTACTTTCTTTCTTCGACTTTACTATAGGAGGGAGTGCTCCCAGTGATGTCCAGAAGGGCTCTTTTTCACCATCCTTTCTTCTGTTTTCCATTTGTCAGTTTTGGACTAGAACGTGAAGAATTAATTCTGCAGTCGGGGTGACTCTGCTCTATTGGGAAGGGCTTGGTTAAGTCTAGAGATAATTTTCTAGTCTAGTTTTGTAAAACTTGGAAAAAAAATGTAATTATGCATGAACCTATAAATGTGTAAGTATCAAGTGAGCTTTATATATAATATCACTTAGCAGGAGAAGAAAGGACATTTGAATACTGTCAGAAATTAATGATGAGGGATGCCTGGAAAGCTTCATGGCAGAAAGGTATCACATTCTTTGCTGATTTACCTTTGTATTGGAATAAATTTTCAAACTAAATTTAGCCGCTGTGATTTGGAGGGAGTATGGCTTCAGCATTTCCATCAGGATTGACCCTTTCCAGTTGGCCTTGTTGCTGGAATCATTAGTCAGGTGACGAGCCACTCGCTGTGTGCTGGAAGCCTGCCGGGGACGGAGGACAGAAGGACACCGCATGGAAAGGGGCTGGTCCCAGGAGTGACCAGGAGTGGCCCAGAGCTCCTCCGTGGCACAGCTCTGGATGCTCATGTTTCCTCTGCGGCTTGAATGAATTCTCACCTGCCTTTCCAGCGGGCGGTGGTGGACCCTTCATGGCAATCAGATTTGTAGTGAGGCTTCTGTCTGCCTGCCTCTCTTAGCAGTCTGGCACTTAAGAAGGGGATATTTAACTTGAAAAATCGTTTATTTTATGGAAGTTCCAACCAGCATAATGTTTATTAAAACAGCCATAAAATTCCCCGCGTACCACACGAAATTCAGCTTGATAATGATAGCGCTGCTATTGTGATTATGTAGGCACACAGCAGCTGATTTAACAAAGAAATAAATTCAAATAACATGTTCCCAACTTGCGGCTGTGCAAGAAATACGGGTCTTGAAGGCTGGTGCTGGAGTCGGTACGGGGATCAGCAACAGGCTGCACAAACTTTCAGCTTTGAGTTTTCTCATCTGAATTCAAGCTGAATCAGTTACCACCATCTGATGGCTTTGTAGCAGTTCGGATAAAATGAAGTGATGGTCTTAAGTCCGTTTCCTCCTGTACCTGTAGCACCAGCGAGGCAGCCTTTAGAGGAGGCCTCCGAAGGGAGGTTTAGCATGGAATGGGCGTGGGGCTGAACTTCCCGCCTTGCCACACGGACATTGTTCCCAGCCACAGGGAGAGACTTCTGATCAGTGCTGCATAGGTTCCCTGGGTACACTTGGGATGTGAGACCTAGGGTTGCCATTCCCACAGGGAGCCAGAGAGCTGTGAGCCCACGTGGGAAGGGTTGAAATGGCACTGGGGATGATTACCAGTGAATTTTCARAACACTGGGTGGTACAGCTAGTGATTGAGATTGGATGTATTAAATGCTTTAAAAATGACCATTTCACATTTTTAGTGCCATTTTATTGTGTTTTCATTAGAAAAATAAAAGGTCAGTATCCTGGCAGGACATTACATTGTCAGTCCTAGGCTCTTCAGGGCTCCATCTCTAGCTGTTTATTGCGTTCAGTTTTATCTCTTGCTGAAATTCATGTGAGAGAGAGCAAATAGACACATCCTGGGTACAAGTTAGATGTAGCACATGCCAGAGTGAATGGATGCCTTTTAATTTGGGAGATTACATCAATCACATGGACGTTATTTGGACTAGCATGCGTGTTTGGAGCAAGCAGGCCATGAATATTTAAAAGAATAGACCACAGATGAGAAGCCTTCAGGAGGCTRACAGTCTAAAAGGTATTTGCACGTATCACATTTCCATAGAAATACTGCAACTGAACCAGTAGCCACCCTCGTCAGTCAAATTAGTTGTGTTAGATTAGTTGTGTGCAAACTTTATGCAGCCCTTGGTTCTTCAGTCAGTTTATTAACACCGCGGTCTGTTAATACTCATTCGTATTCTGCTATTAAACCTACTTGCTTTCTACCCACACAGGAAAAACTCTGCCCAGGTGCAAACATGGGGTAAATATGTGTCTGAGACTTAGGTTCAGAGCAGAAGCTGCCTGCTTTGCCGTGCAGGGCCAGCCGCAACCCCTGAGGACCAACAAACTCCCAGCTCTACTGCCACCATTTTTCTGGGGGACGTGCAAGTTGCTTTGTGGTTGGCACAGTCATATGGGAAGGAGTCTTACTGTGTCTTGGCACAAAAATCAATGAGATGTGCTTCCACATAGCCTTGAGCAGAGGTTTGGAGCATCAAGGCACAGCAAAATAGCTATCTATGAGCATGCAGCTGGAGAGCTCATGCCAGGGCTGTGCTATGAAGCTCAGACCAGGTTGCCAACCACACAGGTTGACCTCAACACATAGACGTAGCCCAGATAGCTAAATCTAGCTGAATCTTTGCTTGGACCAACAGTGTGAGCTCTCCTTAAGTACAAGATAGTGCTTTTTTGGTCTATGTCATCTTAAGCATTCCGGTCCCAGGGCTTTCTTGCTTTCCTCCTTTTTTTTTTTTTTTTTTTTTTTTTTACAGCATTTTTGTGACTAGTTAGTTTTGCTCTCCTTCGCTTTTGCTGAACCACTGCTTCAACCGCTACTTCATCCTGTGCCATCTGCACTGTATTTTTCTGAGATGCTTTGCCTGTTACTACACGCAGGAGAAAATATCCATCTGTTAAAGGTTGAGGTATTAGACAGAGGGAGAGACAGTTTTAAATAGGTATTACAGGCACATCAAACTAAGTTAAACAGAGAAGATTAGACAAAAAATGTCCCAGGAAGATCTGGGTGGCATTTCATTCTCATCAAAACATGAAAAACTATCAGAAGAGGGGTAGAAGGAAAAGGCTGTTTAATCTGAGAATCTCCCATTCTAGTTAGATTTCTGTTGTACTCCCAAAATATGATGATCTAACCGTGACATGAAGATGATGATGTGCAATTGACTGTATCAACAGTTTTGCAGATGTTTATTTGAAGTTTAAGGTTAATGAAATGCAGAGATGTGCCTTGTACATTCTTTTTTTTTTTTCCCTCAAGTCCCAGATTTCACATTTGGTCTTTCTAATAGTGGAATTAACTTACCTCATTTAGTACCTGAAGAATAACAATCTTCAGAAAGTGATTTCATGAATGACCACGGTAGGAGTCCTGTGTTTAAGAGGGGCCAGGACRAAACAAACGGAGAGGTTAAAAATGAGTGAGCCTGTGGGACAAAGGATCTCTATTGGGTTCTGTTGGAAAATCTTATGCTGCAGCTTACAGCCTGGCAGGTTTAAACTCCCTTGTCACCAGGACTGAATTTATCATTATTAAAAGTACTAAGTAACATGTCATTGCCTCTTGTAGCTGTGAGAGATAATTGCAGGTTCCATACTTTAAGGAAACAAACTGAGGAAAAGACTATTTACATACACTAGGAACATGCACAGATTAGCTTCAGCTGGCCTGTTTATACTGTCAGCCTCTATTATATTGGAGATTAGATAAATGTACATAAATGTTAGACATAACAAATATTTGGCAGTGTTTCTCCATCCTTGCATTATGCTCCATGCCCCATTACAGGACTAGCCTGAGAAGGCTGGGGACACAGAGGTGTTTAACTCTTTCGGGTCACTTGGGGTAAGAGACTGCCCAAGCAAAATGGGTTCTTAATAAGCCACAATTTTTGGTGTGTTATTTCCATCTGAATATTCAGGTTGGAAACTGCTGCAGCATAAAAACTATGAATCAGGAGGAAGCATTGTCAGGATATTGTTCCATTATTGCTGTTGTTTTATTTGTAGTTATCAGTTTGCATTGCCAAGTTAAGACCATTCGGTTACTTGTCTTTTGCAAGTAACCTATCCATTTACACTGTGAACTGGGAATAATAAAACCTTAAAGATCTTAGTGGTCAGCGCTGTCTATTTAAATATTTAGCATTATATTTTGTAATTTCCTTCTCTGTATTTTTGTATTTAACTGTATTGATTTTTCTTCTTTTTTAATGATATCAGAAGAAAAAAATATGTAGAAATACAGAGTATGTTTGTCTCAGTGGCTGAGTATGAGAGCTGGGCAGCCTGGAGACAGCAAGGACAGATTCTTCTGTCTCTCCCTGGGACTCTGCGTGTCTCCTGCTCGGAAGGAGCATCCTCAGGGCCTTGGTGGAGTAAGGCACTGGTAAGCTGGAACAGGGCTAGGAGGTCAAGGCATCTTTTCCCTTTTTTTTGTTTCTCAAGGTTTCTCCTGTGTAAGGTGATGATGATTGTTCATCATGCAATACACAGTTTAAAATTTGGCATGTGTCTGTTTTTCCATCCGTAGATTTCAAAATGGATTACATAAGTTTATGTATTATTAGCTCATGCAAACTAGTGCACAGAAAGTTAGACTTTGTTATTTTAAAAATGGCCTGTATTTTTGGCTGTCCAGTTGTAGGCATCTGTTGCAGCTTTTTCAGAGGCCCAAACATGCCCCAACAGTCAACACTTCACAATAATAAAATAAATACAATTTTATTACCCCAATACTTCATCTGGTGTCTCGCCCACCAAATGAATCCAGGGCTCTCAGAGTCAGTGCTGTGAAACCCCCGTGATCTGTGGGCAGTTCTTTGGAGTTCAGGAGCAGCGGCTTCACAGGCACAGTTGCAAGGTGATGGCCTGGAGAAGGGGGGGGAAATATACCTCATGAAGAAAGAAAAGCARGAAATTGTTGAGAAAATGAGATTCCAGAGAGCTGAGAATATAATTTCAGGTGCTGTGTTTGTCAGACTTGTTTGAGTATTTGCAAGTCAAAATGAATGAGTAAACAAATTAGTGAATTTTAGACCTTGATAGTCTTCAGCCATCCTTGATATGAAGACCTGTGAAAGATTTCTACTGGATGTTTCAACTTCTGTATAGAAAGCTTAAGACTACAACTAGTAGTCTCACTTTGGTAGTAATCGTTCCTGAACTCCTTAAAAATGGAGATTGAGAGGGATCTGTGGACCACAGATTGGAAAGCACTGTTTCAAGCGCTSTGGCTAATTACAGAGCTGGCAACTGCCGAATCTCTAGAAATATTTCTAATTGGGAAACTTCAGATTGCCTAAATAAACAATAAATACATCTGAGCTGCATAAGGGTTTTCTCACGGGAGCTGTGGGGCTGTCCTTGTGGCCATATACTGTGAAAAGCTCGGTGGCTTTTTATTCATTCACCTGGAAAGAGAGCTGATTTGAAGCTGGAGTGAAACCTTCTCCCTAGGTCCTGCAGTCTGGATGTGGCTGTCATCTGGCTGGTTGTTCTCCCTTGCCGGACCATGTGTTACATATCCCTCATCCATCCAGTTCCTCCCTCTGCTTCCCTTTTTCATTTGTCTCCTTTCCTGACTCTCACTGTACCTAATAACTGTACAATGAAAAAAAAAAGTGGTATGATGTTCCATAATATAAATCGGTGCTTTTAATATAATTTCCCTGTTGAGGCTTCTTTTGTTTGTTTACTTGCACTGTATCTGTGTTGAGTGTGTTCTTTCTCTGGAAATTGTCCAAATAGATTTTTTTTCCTGACTATTTATTAGAGTTTTGCTGTGCGTTTTTATATATATTTTAAAGTGCAAGACACGAAGCGTACAGAGCTTTAACTGGGATTACCTCGTCAATAGTTGATTCTGAACCTTCAGAAATGGGGTATTTTGTCTTGTCACGTTAGCAGCTTGTTGCTGTAGATAGGGAGGATGACCCACGCTGTGATCATCCAAAAGAGATAATGGAAGGATCTGCTGAAGATGATGTCAATATCCCTGATGTTATTTTCATAGGGATACCGAAATGGACAGTGTGATGTATTTCTCTGAATACAATTACGCTTATGCTATCCCAATACGAGGCAGAGAAATACATGCCCAAGCGTATATGTGCTCGCCTACTGCTTCAAAGGGAGTAGAAGGATGAGGCAAGTAGTGACAGTGAAAAATTCAGTTACTGAGGCATGAAAGGAGAGTTTGAAGGTAAATGCTGTTAGTGCACAGGGCAGACTTTTGGGAATCATGACATCATGGCCTGTTTTCACTGCATCACGAATCCAGTGGAAGGACAGAGCTTGAAATGTGAGTGTCTGACATGCTTTTGTAGTACAGAGGGATATGCTAAACCTGCTAAATGGGATTTTTGGGGACAGAAGCACAGAATATTAAAATATCAGGTAAATAACAGCTTCCACAGGTGTTTCCATTGGTACCGTACCTGTACCTGTAAAATCCAGGAGCTCCTACTGATTATAAAATTAATAATAGGCAAAGTCGATGCTAAATGGCCTCAAGAAAAAAGGCACAAAAATCTTATAAAAAGTCAGGATCGATAGGGTACCTCTTGCAGTACAATATCGAGCCTTCTTTCCCCTTCCCCCAAAATAACATCGTCAGTTATACAGCAAGGCTTTTACTTACTTCTGCTAATGGAAAACTGTGATAACGATCTTTGAATAATAGGGGTTTAGAAATAGCAGCTCTTGGGTCCTTATACCAGGCTCTACCAGTCAATACTGTAGTTTTCTTTTTGAGAGGCAGCAATCCTGGCGGCTGGGAAGGAATCGGTGCCACCCAATGTATCTTGAAGGATATTTTTCCCCCCCCCCCCATCTCAGATGAATTTTTAAATGCAAATTCAGCAGTGCAAGGGAGGAAAAAACAGATTATTTTCCTTTTGAGTTTGCTGATTAGTCAATTGCTTAGTTCATGGAGGATGCCACTTGTGTTAAGTTTCTGTATACTTTCATAGAACTAGAGCACGATACTTACTGTATCTCAAGTGAATGATTTTTCAATTAGCTTGCAGTTCCTTGGCTGTATTCCCTTTGCAGTCCTACGTGGGTGATGTAGAGCAAAGGTTTAAGAGGTTTTGGACAATTTATGATGTTTAGAGAGGCTATTTGTCAAGAAACAATATCTGCAACAACTTTTATGTTCAATTTTAGTCCTGGGTCCTTTGTTTATTTTTGTGGCACTATTTTCTGAGGTGTTAAAGCTAACTTGAAGGTATTGTTTAAAGGTGGGGGGGGAAGAAAGAGGGAAAAAAGCCAGTGTTAAAAGATCGAGATATCAGGGGGCACACGACTGTTTGTATGGTGGAGCTGCAGATGGGAGTGCACTGCGAATTGGTTTACTCTGCCAGCCAAACCGGGAAAGAAAGGAAAGATCAGAAACATTTGAAAATGAGATCATACGGCATGTGAACTATACAGACATCTCGCCCATGTTTTTTTTATGAGAAGTCTTACTGACATTTGAAAAGTAGGGACCTGTTCCGTAGTCTTAAGGTTGACTGACATTTAAGGGCAGCGTAAGGCATGATTTCCTTCCCCTCTTTTTAAATTGAAGTTTTCATAAATCAGGGTGAGGGAGAAGCCTGGTTGCATCTTGCAAAGTCTTAAGATCTGTGTAGAAATATGAAAAAAGTAACCCGTGACATTTTAAACACTTTGCTGAGTCTTGTTTTGTTCTACATCTATAGAGGCATGGATATGGAGCTGCACCGCGATGGGGAGGGAGAGAACCTGAAAATGGTTTAATTTCAGGTATTTATCACAGCAGCTCAAACGCAACTGCACAGAATTATCAAAATCAGGGGAATTTAGGGTGGTCTAAAGGTACTGCTGAAGAAGCTGCTACCCTGTAAGACCAGGGCAGTGTGTTTTATCGTTGTCCCAAATGCAAGCAGGCAGCCAGGCTCACGCCAGGGACAGGCTCAGGTGCGGCTGCAGTTGCTGGCACGGGTGGGCAATACCAGCACTGRCGAAGGGCCCTCGGTGGGTACCACTGAGATCCAGAGAGCAAGTGCCTTCCTTCGATCACTGAGCCAGTACCATCACTTAGAAAACATTCACCTTCCTGTGATTTTCTTCACTAGCGTATTTCTCTGCTCTAAGAGGCTCGGGACACTTCCCCTGAGAGGGCAGTACCGCGGGGTAATTTATAAGGCTACCCCTATTTCCTAGCGTCTTTGCTGAGACTGAGCATCAGTCACAAAAAGCTTGAGCAGTTTCTGTGTTTACCCCTCAGCTGCGTTTCTTCTTTCCAGCAAAGTCTGAGCTGCAGTTTCAGGGTATTCTTAATTATAGAAACCAAACCTGCTTCCTTGTGAGGTTTTAAAGCCATTCTCTGAAGTATCTTCTTTCTTTGACCCCCAAGCCAACTGAAAGTGGTCATGTAAGACCTTAACACAGGGCTTGATCCAGACATCCCAGATCAAAGGCAAGGTCCTGTGGGGTTACTTAGGCTAGAAACTGGCAAAATGTTGCATGGTGGTTTGAAATCAGTTTCTGGGAGAGCAGCATCGATCTGCAGCTGGTCCARCTTTTGTGGGTGATGATGGCCAGATGTTGCAGTCGGGCACTGAAGCTGGTTTAGGACAGTTGTTTTATAAAGGGTAATAAAGAGCATCAATGGAGGACATTAATATTTAGGTGGGCTCCTGCTAAAACTATCTAAAGAGGAGTGATATAAAGTGACATAAAAATTCCCGTATGGTAATTTGAGTAGCATAGAAGAGTGACTAATGAACTGCGTTGCTTTTATAGCTAAATGGACTCAGGATAAGACTAGTTCTAATACATCCCCACTACACAATTATCATGGGAAGATTTTATATCACTTTTTATATTTCATTTGCAATATCATATATTGCWTGTGTTGTGTGCGCGCACGTGCGCGTGTGAATACTGGCTTGTGTGCTGAGGAACAAAAGCTAAGCAGTTCAGTTTGATATTAATTCTGTATATTTATCTCTTTCTAATCTAGAAATCTTTCTAGGTATATATTTAAAAAGCACCTGTTAACAATTTAGTAAGCCTTTTTTCACCAACACAAATGGTTTGCATATTTCTGTTGCTATTACCTTTTAAAAATAAACACCAGAAATACAGGGCAAGCTTCTCTGCTGCTCCAGCATTATCCAGCACAGAGTGGGAGGACCATCAGGGAGCTATTTATGACACCTGGCTTCCCAAGTGRTTACTGCTCAGGACACCAAATAAATGATAGTAGCTTCAGGGTTTCTCTAATGTAAGAGCAGCCAGCTGCAGTCCTAGCGGAGACCGTCAATTTGCAAAATCCAGGGGCATCCTTCCCCTCCCTCGCCCCCATGTTTTCCCTCTCCTTACTGCTCCCAGACTTCATTCATCTTTCCATCATGTGGAAGTTTCCTCCTCTCCTTTGAAGCAGCTGAGGTCCATTTAGAGCCATGTGTTAGCCTAATACTGACTCTGTCCGCTATACCTTTCATGTGCTTATTGTCAGGCATATTGCTGCTTCTTGTAAATGACTCCATGGAGGATGCTCACAGCAGCACCCACAGAGCAGGAGTTAGTCCTGATGCAGCAGGACTGGGCTGCAAGGCGGGTGGCCTCGAGGTGCATCGGCCGGCCAGCTCCCACATCTCCCAGGGTGGTGATGAAGCCAGAGGATGTGGTAGCTCTGTGGCAGATCTCTCTCATCTCTACTCCATTTTTTAAGCATAGCGTAAGAGTTGGGGTTCCAGTCTGGAAGTGTTTTCCAGGTTTCTAGTGAGTATTTAATGATGTTTGACCATGTGGGACAGTATTAGTAAGAGTCTTGAGAGCAAGAAACCTCCAAAGCCTTAGGGTCTGTGTTCAAAACCTAGTAAGCAGAGAAAAATATTCTGGATCTCACACCTTTTTAGTGAGTGCTTTAAACTTTAAGCCCTTGACTTAGTCTTCTTCTGGAAGTTTTGTGACTCTTCATTTCCTCGGGATAATCCTTTTTTCCCCTTTTCTCGTGCCTGGGTTGTAGGACTAAAGCTTGTAGAAGGCTGCTTAGAAAGAGAAGATTTTGTCCTGTGGAAATACAGCAACAGTGACAAGCAAATCTCTTAAGGCTTTTGCTAGACAAAAAGGACAGTGGGTAATCCAGTAACTGTGTGAAAGAGATTTATTCTGGAACAAACTCACATTGCAGAAGAAAGCATCCAGCTTCCTCCATCCACCTTGAGTTGTGAAAATGTAAAACGAAGGGAGAACTGAGCCTAGAGTGTCCATTCTTGCTGCCTGAGCAGTGGCTCTGGGGCTTGCCACGGCACTGCGAAAGCTGGAGAAGAAAACCTGTTGTGGTGGAGAGATGAATCCCACCTCCAGTGTTCATCTGTCTCTTCCCCTGAGGTAGTTACTAAGATAGTTATTTTCTTGCTTTAATGTGAGTGATGACTGAGGCACAGCTCTTACCTCCAGAGAAGATGACTTCACCAGGTTTGAAATGGAAGTTCATCCCACCGTGGAGCAGCCTTTGGCTCCCTGAGCAGTCAATGGACGGAAGGTGGTACCTGTAGAGGTGTCTTTAGGTTATCGATTGGAAAGAATCACACTCTGCAGTTGGCTCTCCTTGGCTTAGTGGGAGCCTCCAGTCCTGACTCAGGTAGGTCAGCCGAGTCCTTGGGTTGAGAGGATGAAGTGAGGCCTTGGAGATGGAACAAGACACTGGGGTAAAAAGCAGGTGAATCAGAAAAACTTTCTCAACTCCAGTGAAACTTCTGTGTGCTAACTTCCACTCTCCTTTTCTTCACTAATGTTTGGGCTTATTTATTCCGTACTGTTACGCTGGTGGTACCGAGTTATGATGAGAAAAGACTTGGTCCATCACCAAGCACTAATTTGCAGATAATTAATACTTGGCACCAGAGTAGCACTTAACAACCATGACTGGAAGATGACTGACAAAAAGTCCAGGCATGGCATCATCTAATTATTGCTTCTTTTGTATGTGCCAAGGACTTAATAATTTGTTTCTTTTTCTAGGGGAAGGGGAAGTGATTACAAGTTTCTTATGGGAAGCAGAGGTACCACTGGGCTACCGTTAGCAGTGCCATGGTTATGAAGGGCAAATTGAGCTTGGTGATCCTGCYAACCTTATGTTCACCAAAGCCAGGCTCAGTATTTATAAATATTATTCTCTGGTGACAGCTGTAAGTGGCCCTCTTAACAACAAGCCTCTCTGTATTTTCTGCCCTTGTCCTACACATCAGTTCTGTCTCTTAATGTTTTTGCCAGGACGTCCTGGTAGCTCCTTCTCAGCTGAACTCACTGAGTCCATTACTTCCTTAATTTCAGTCTCCTACTTGGTGTTCAACTCTACTCTATTGCTCTGTTACCAAAAAGAAAAAAGACTGCTCACCAGGTGGGTTATCCCAATCTCTCACCGTTCTAAATTTAATCCAGGTTTTTAATATAAATGAGCTATCTGTTCAGCTGGAGAAAACTGAGCACATGCGACACCATGGCTCGACCACTGGCATGCTTGCCCCTAGGCCAGAAGGTTGCACTTTCATTAGTCCCCTACCAGGACGTGGCTCATCCCCAGTGCTGCGACTGGGTGTCGTGCTACTTGAGGAGCTGCACTCTGGGTGAAATGCTGCATTGAAGCACCTTGTGCTGGTGGCTGGTGGCCAGGTGGAAGTGGAAATATCCCAGAGAATGTTTTTCTTTTGTTTGTTTGGTTTTTTTTAGTGAAGAAGATATAATCCTATTGTCCTGGTAGTATTTCCTCTTTCACCAGAGCAAGTACAAATGTCGAGGTCTGTGCGTAAGAGCCACGGGTAAGCACATAGTGGCTTCTCTGTTCAGGTAAATGGTCACTACCCTGACAGTTTAGTAAAAGGTATTTAGGGCACCACATATCTGAGAGGCAAATTATAAAACCAAGCTGTATTCTCGAATATGAGAAAGCATAGAAACAAAAAGCCAAGTGCTGGGTTTCATACTGGATAGCTCATTAACTTAAAAACAGAGTACGAATGTAAATTATAACCCTTGTTATTACTCATAACTACAGTTCAGACGATAACTTGGCAGTTTGCCCATGACTCTTTTATAAACCAGTAACCTCCGGAATAAATTATACATCATACATAATACATAATTGTCCTTAAAAAGGCAATAATTGTTCTAAAAGGTACAGTTTGCAGCATGTTTCRCATGAAATGTATGCGACAAAGCCAGCCTGGTTGCTCGGGCTCCAGGTTCYGGGATACCCGGTGTGCTTGGCGGTACTGCAGTTTCAAGTTGTTGCCCCAAACCTGCGGTGTCCCATTGCGGGACTATTTCACAAACCCAGTATGTGTCTTTGTCTTGCGTTCTCCTCTGCCAGAGGTTTCTGTGCTTCCTCCAGCTTGGGCTATGGCAGATGCCCTCACCTTTCTTTGATTTATTCTTGATGAATCCTGATGTATACAGCATGCATCATCCTGGAAGGGCTGATATCCTGGGGTAATCACAATCACTGGATTTAAAACAGAGTCTCATTTCTGTGCAGTCAGCTTAAATCCTCCATTCTCCCAGGATGGGCCATTTGTACTCAGCTGTGCTCTGAATGGGACATCAGGACAAACCAACAGCAGAAACACACACCACGAGAAGCATCTTCTGCCCAGTCTCAACACCTCTTCATGGACACAAGATTCTGTGTACGTGTAGGCTCTTTCTACTGTTATTATGATATTCAGGTGAAGAAGTAACACACCGAGAGTACCATACTAGGAGGAGTTTTGGTGTTTGTCCTGCTAATGGCCTGATTATCTATTCAGAGCTACTCGTTATTTTTATGGAGAATCGTATTATCTTGGTGCCAGTCAAATGTTTTTAATAATGAGCATTTCGCAAAAAACTCCTTTATAGCATTTTATGCCCCCCGCAGCCTACGCCAAATCCTTTTTGAAAAACATGCTTCATCATGGTTTTTGCTTCAGATTTTTTCGATTTGCAGTTTTATAATGTTAATGTTGGGTTGCCAGCACAAGGCTTTCTTTCTGTGATCAAACTTCCAATTAATTCTCTTTGCTTGTAGGTATTTTTGTAAGATAGACAGCAAGAAGGTTATGTGTACTTTGTCTCCCCCCGCCCYCCGTGTTTATTTGTCTGCACAAGACACATTACAGGAAACCTTTCACACGGGAGTTGTCGTGTCGCTGTAATAATTGATATYGGAAAGTTATGTGAAGGTCTTACTGTGCTAAATAAACTAGCTTTTTCTCAGAATGAAAAGATAAATGGTGGGACCTAAAAAAGAAAACCCTTTAAAAATGACCCACGGTGTAAGATATATAAACTACAGGAAAAGTACCCACATATTTTTATCATTGGGAAGAAAGGTTGCTATTTTTCTACCACAGTAACAGAATAATAATACATTCAGTTAGCAAAAACTCATACAAGCAAATGTTAAGATGCTAATAGATGTTGCAAGCCAGAACTTGAACAGAGAATTCTGCTTTCCTAATGTGGGTTTGCTGCCCTTCAAATTATTAGATTCTGTCAATCAAAGACTGTTTTCATGTATAAAGCTATTATAGCCCGATCTTCCTGATTTCTGAATGGCAACCAAACTTGAATGCTCTCAGTGATAAAATACTGGTTGCTTTATGCCCTGATTTTATAGATGGGTGTTAAAACAAATTTAGTTTTAAATTTTCTGTGGAAATAATTTGAAATGCAATTTGCTGTGCATGTATTCATTTTCTCTCCTCTTGCTCTTCAGATTTTTACACTGACATTGATCATAGTGGATAAAAAAGGTTATCTCACACCCTTTTCCACCATGGCCCATCTCACCATCTAGTCTTCCAGCTGAGCTTACTCTAAGATATCTCAACGAAGAGTCTGCAAGAAAACACATCGTTGCTCCTGAGCTAGCAGCCTAAATTTAGTGTAGGTAAGAGTGGTCTTGGAACTGGGTTACTCTGGCGGTGTAGGGCTTGTAGGCTGCCTGTGTCTATACTGTCCTGCTAGCCTAGGTCTCAAAGTGACATGAAAGTCCACACTCTTTGATGGTCAACACTACCTGCCCCATTCTGGCTCTGAGGTGACTAAGTCAGCTGGCTTTGCATTCATGGAAATTTCCCTGCGTAAGGGGAGACAGAGTGGGAGGGGACCCCGGGGACCGAATGCCGTGGCAGCCCTGCCCCACGGACAGTCCCTCTCCCCACAGCTGCCTGGGCTGGGGCCTTCACCAGGGCTCACTGTGGTGCAGCCACAGGAGGTGGCAGCAGAGTTGTAATCGATGGAGAAAGCTGAAGAACCGCAATCAAAACACACACAAAAACCCCCGAGACTGAATAATTTTAAGCAAACATTAGTTAAAATCTCAGTGTTTTCTGGTACACTGTTGTGTTTTTTCTGTGTGAAACACTGGATGATAATAAGGTTCTTGTGTCAACCTGTGGTAGTGCCTGTTGAGATTTCTTAATGATGTTTATTAATTTAATTAAACAAAGAGAATTTATTTAAAGGCGTAAGCACAGAGACAAAAGTAAGGTTGAAGTATCTATTCAAGCTTTGCGTTTCCTGCCTTTCTGAGCACTTGATTACAACATTTGTCTTACAATAACACGAACAGTATTTTGGGGAGTTGCGTGTGTTTTTGACAGTTAATTACGGATACATCAGGCATTGCTCTTGCTCCCTCAGGTCCAAAACTCTTGTTGGCTTTGGTGGTGCGATGCTAAGTGTCTCATCTTTTGGGGGTAGGCCGCTATTTCAACRTAGAAATGACAGTTACCTGTTGAGGTTATTGTGGGGTTTACATCCGTAGTGATACAAATAGGATAGACTACTGCACTCTAGTCACCTAAAACTTGCTCTTTCTAAACACGTCTGTCAAACTTGCTTGCTAAAATATCACTGAAAAGGTAAGAGAAAAGGTTGCAGACACAGCTAGACAAAGTCCAYTTCTTCCTCAAAATAATAATCATGGCTTTTAGTTAGGGTACTTGGTCTAAACAGCCTGCTTTTGTCAATAGTAGGTGTCTGGGACCACATATCGTACTAGGTTGGCTGGGAGGCTAGATTTGTCTTCTGGCAGGCTGGATGCAGAGCAGCCTTACAGCCCACCCAGTACCTGACTCTGAACTTACCCAAGCACTGGAAAATTGGACAAAACTTTCCTGCTGGATGCATCCTCCTCCTGCCCAGCCTAAGCTGACGTTGGATGGCTGGTGTGCTCCCGGCAGAGGCATCTCAGCCCTCCCAGTTCCGCACTGGTTGGTTTGCCTTGCTGTCTCATTTATCTCAGCCCCAATATCCCCCCTATGATACGTGGCTCCAGACAACTGCCTTTTTGATTTGCCCCCCAAAGTTTTATCTTCTGTCTTCCCTCCCTTCTTCATGTCTCTTTTGCAGAAAACTGTGCATATCGGGGCTTCTTAACGTACAGTGTAGCGGAATGCGTAACTGCCTGCTCTGACACCGTCCCCTTCCCAGAGGTACATCGGCAAGTGCCAGTTATCATGTCCTTGTCAGCCAGAGGATGTCAAATAATAACTAGCTTTCACCCATGCAGCACGGTGCTTCCCAAACAGCGTGGGACAAGTAATTAGAAACAACTTGGCTTTTCCTTGCTTCAGCTGTGAGGACCCCCCTCCCCCCCACAGTTAGCCCGTGATTTTAATCTCGCTCTGTGTTGTGGCAGAACCCGGCTTTACCGACAGTATCGCTCCTGTCAGGTTGTAATAGAGTTATGATATCTCCTTCCCTTGCRTGGAGTGCCCATGTTTGTGTGCCGCACACTCATTAAAGGCTGATACCCAGCCGAAGTAGTTTACATTTCTTTAACAGCTTTTATGGTGTTGTCGCATGGAGTTAGGTTTGTCTGAAGACAGCCAGAGTTTAGAGCAGTTAAAGCTTTTGAAGGAGATTACCATAATTACAAGTGATCAGCATCCAGTGCTTTCTCACTTCCACCCTCCCTCCCGGCTCCGCCGTTCCCCAGCACAGCTTATTGCCGGGCAGGCTGCAGAGAGGCAGCTCGGAGAAAGTGGCTTTACGGTGACAGTCACGAATGGACACCGTGCCCAAAGGATGATGTTGCTGCCTACCTGCGAGACCGTCAGGTTTAGGTTGTTGCTATATTTCTACCAAAGGCAACTGAATCGGCATTGGGCTTATTAGTGGTGTTATTGATACTCCTTACCTTCATCTGTTCGTTTGCATTTTAATCATGACCTCATTATTTACATAATTGTGATTCTTGTTCTGTTTAAGTGGCATTTCCCATGGTATTGCTTAAGAACACACCTAGAATCATAGAGTCACAGAATATCTCAAGTTGGAAGAGACCCATAAGGATCATCGAGTCCAACTCCCTGCTCCTCGCAGGACTACCTAAAGCTAAACCATATGACTAAAGTGTCGTCTAGATGCTCCTTGAACTCTGACAAGCAGAAATCTTACTTAGCAATCTTCCCTCAATTACATTTCTTCCTTGCTAATGTCTTGAGGTAGCAGCCAAAAGTCACGGTAGTGAAAAAAGGGTTAAAAGCAAGAAATAAAAGTACATCCTGGATAGATTAATCCATTTTTCCACTAATTAATAGCATACTTCTAACAATGGAAAGCTATTAAAACATGAAGGTATGTTTTGTGGATCACATTTATCAACCACTGCACATGCTGAAGTTCCATTATTTATTCTGTATTTTTAACGTAGCATATGTATTTTTTCATTCAAATGTAGAAAGTAGCAACAAAAAACATTTTTTGCCTCCTTTTAAGTATATGTTCATGCAAAAATGAAAATGTAATAAGAACCGTACATTTTTATGTCAACAGTACCCTTTATATGGTATTTTTTAGATAAAACTGTGAATATTGGAGAAGAAAAAAGAAAGATAAGTGGTTCCCATATTCATCTTAGTCCAAAATCTGTTTTACCCACTGGTGGTTGCGGGTATTGTTTGATGATATGACACAGTAAATGAGTATCAAATTTATCAGAAAAGGAGATTCCCAATTTAATAATTACTTGCAGAAATCAAAGTATTTTTTCCTATATCTTAACATCTCAAAAATAAGTAGCTGTTAAATTTCAAATCGTGTAGTCTTCCTGATTTATCATCATATCATGGATGCACTTGGCTGTCTAACATCAGGGAATCCAGTAAGTCGCGTCACATAAGAAGAAAAGAGAAAATCCTATTGGATAATGGTTTGCGTTCTCCGCTACAGCGATTTATTTCTGTCACAAGACTTAATTTTATCACGAGGCAGATGCTCCATCTATATCAATGCACTACATTCCTGCATTCATTTGTTTCACACCAAAATTGTACCTGATCTATTTTCCAATGCATTTTGGCTTATTTAGTACACGGACTGATTAGATGGTGTTTAATCACATGTGTAATTTACAGTTTTCATAATTCTCAAGCATAATAAAGCAAGGCCCATGTGAAGAAGCATAATATTAAATTAAATTGCAGAGAGTAGCAGTTAGAGATGCAGCTGGTGTTAACGTTTCGATCTCCAGCGTGTCACGGCAGAGCACGTCAAGTGGAATAAGCCGAGCTCACTCAGGTGATCAGGTGATCAGCCCGAGGAGAGCGTGCCAAACTTTGCCTTGCATTAATTTCGCCCAGGCTATAACGAAAAAAATAGTCATCGCACCTTCTCCTTTGAAATCCGCAGCTCCTCCAAGTGCAGAAAGCCCATCCAGCATGTTTTAACGAGAAATGCGTGTCCTATCAACACTTGCCACCACCCCCCCATCTGCCACTTAATACAGATTATACTCTCCTGAATAATCATCTTTATTCAGCGGGGCAGCTGAGGTCCACAGGTTGGGGTCCTCTGCCAAGTGTCATTACATCGTGGGAGTGGGCTGCAGCTTCTTAGCTGCCCTTTTCCGTGCCGCCGCTGTCCGGGAGAGCCGAGCCGTCTCCCTGGGATGCCCAGCGGTCCCCGGGAAAGGTCGTCAGACCGCTGAACTTCTCAGTCGGTGGAGGATCTATGTGATTCCCGTTTCGACTTTCTGCCTGGAGGACCATCTATTGTCAGCTGCCACTGACAAGGGACAGCAGAGCTGTGACTTCCAGGAAGTTTATTTTCTTCTTTTCCCTCCTTCCTACACTTCTCTTTTTTTAAACAAGTCGTGACCAGCCACCCCTTCCTTCGGTATGGAGCTTGGACGAGTGAAGGTAGGAGCAATGGAAAGTTTCCCAAATTTACAGTTTAGTGGTAGCACTACAAGGGAATGAATAGATGGGGAAAGAGACCGAGTTAATGACAATTCTCTAAACAGCTGTTGTACGATTCAGCTTCACTACTTCAGTTAATTAATCAGCACCTTGCTGGCAACTCTGGGGGAGATACTCGTTAGATACTGGTAGCAAACAGACAGTGCTTTCATATCAAATATGTTCAACAACATCTAATACAGCGATAACTTCCACAAAAGAGGGCAGGGAATACAGAGGCTCGTAAAGGCGCTCACAAAGCAGCATTTAATATCCTGGTAGACATAGATGTGCTACATATGCTGCTTACTTTGTTCTTGCTCTCTGGCTTAGAACACTGTGGACTAACAACTGCAAACTTTCACGTGTTCGTTAGAGGTATTTCTTTAAGATAATATTCCTATATATATGTTTATATAAGTACTGTGTATGAGTGTGCACCATATATTGCTGCATTTGTGTATGATTTCAGAGCAGACAATACATTCTAAATGAAACTACTCTGTATTTTGCCACAGGTTGAAAAACAGGCAAACTTAAATCCTTCATGCAAATATATCTTGTAGAAAGTCAAAATGTGATTAAGATCAAAAAACTCAGTCGGGAGAGTGCTGAGTCTACACATTAGGTTGGAAAATGGCTGTTGTCTCAGAGATTTCTCTCTTTCCTCTTCGGCTTTAAAAAGGAGATACTTTGCATCCTACCTACTAAGTCGATAACAGTATTCATATTTTATGAGGAATAATGCACAGAAACCTTAAACCAATGAAATTACATCTCTACATTTTTAGTATATTTTATATTTTAGTACAGTTCTAAAATTGCCATTAATGAACGTTAGCTTCAAGTTCAAGACAAAACTGGCTTTAAAAAAAAAGTGTTACAGCCCTGTTATGACAAAAATTTCCTTCTGCCATGCTGATTTACTGGTAAATTGCAATTCAATGCACTGTAGTTCCTTTTCTGAGACCTCTTCTCTTGCTTTATTCACTTYTGTGATTCAGCCCTCTTGTAGGGTAGGCAGTAAATTGCAATGAAAATGACAGCGCTTAAGAGACCGAAATATATTTGCTGTCAAATGTTCCATACATGCTCAGTTTAATTTTTCAGTTGACTTTATTGATTTATTAAGAATGATAATAGCCTGGATATCRCTTCATATACATAATTGTCACATAAATCTTCAATATTACTGGCACGTAATCATGTCCACTGTGGAAAGTAGTGAACGGGTTTAAATGTTTAGTGCAGTGGTGTTTGTGGAGTTTAGCGCCGGGTGGTTTTATGGGGTTTGGGGTTGCTCTGTGTCCGTCCGGCGGCACTGCAGGTAGCAGCACAACCTCAGGTAGGACTCACTGATGTAGYTGCAGGAGTCACCGGTGCTCTGGAACAGGGCTTGGAGTTGTATTAAGCAATTTATGTGGACAATTTATCCAGTCTGCCGCTACGTACTGATGTAGACAATTATGGCTCCAGCTCTTTAATGAAACGTACATTATGGTAGAAAGAATATCATAGCTTCTATTATACTCAGGGGAACTATAAAGAGAAATGTCCTTTTTTAAATTAGCTTTATGGCACTGAAGCTTTTATGTATTTACATGCAAGTACACTATTAACCCAAACTACTTGTTTTGAACTCTCTGTTGTCAGCTCTCGGGAAGTGACACAGGCTGGTAGAAAAACTTCTTTTGTGCCTACCTTTAAACATTGCTGGCCTTTCATGTTAATAGGGAGCCTGCTAAAACTTCCACTTTGTCGCAGTCGTTCACACGACAGTGAGAGCAGGATGCTTTCTTAATCCTCCCTAATCTGTAGCAAAAACCTGAGATAAAAAAGGATTTTTGTCTAATCCAGCTTCTCAGGTATGGTTTACTTTAGATTTGAGCTATAAATATCTTTCTTCACTTTGTTCTTCTGGGAAGCAAACTGTTGAAAATGGGGCATGGATTCATTCTTCAGCTGCCCATTTGAGAAAGAGAGAAAGACCATTTCTAATTTGGAAAAGAGAAAAATAGAGACAAGGCTTTTGGTGTGTGTCTTCCATCTGGTGAATGCACTTGAGAGCAAACTGTATTGCAGAGCTGCCTTGTTGCCTTATTAACCCCCGGGCAGCCATGGGCGCGGGGCGCCCAGCGCTGAGTGCTGTCAAGCATCAGGAAGGTTCAGCCTCTGTTTTCAAGGGTTGAAGACAGGTCCATCTGTACCTGAAGGAATTGTCTCCATAAACCTTGGTTTTAACGTTTTAAAAATATATCATTGCATTCACACTTATTCATTCTTACATGCTAAAAATAAAAATCGCACTATGAAATGGAGAGATGAGGTGGGGGAGAGACTGTATGCTTGGAATGAAATAAAATTAACAGTTTTGCCATCGACTTCTGTCAACTCAATATTTCATCTGCATTTTCTCTATTTATGTACTCCACATGTCTCGGATATACTTAAATCATAGTTGTTCTTCAGTGGCAGACCAGTCAAACAGAAGTGAACTCAACAGATTGTTTTCCTCTGTTGCCTGTAATGAAGCTAGAAGAAATACCCACTTCACTGCAGTCCAGTTTCTTGAGTACTGTTTCTTGTCTGAGGATGAAATTTGGAAAGGACTAATAGTCAAAAAGTGAAGTAAATGCCTGAGAAATGAGTTGGAATGACTTGATACAAGGGAGTATAAAATTAATGGACTGTTTGAAGGCTTTCAATTATTCCTGTTTTCTTTTGCAAACTTTTGGGCGGGTTATAAATGGATATAAGAAAATTGCTGCTCAGAATTTACTTGATGTCCAAAACCAGGCTTCAGCAAGACTTTCCATAAATCATTATTCCCTGGTAACAGTGTTGGATCATCTCTGTATCTGGATGGGGGCATCTGTTTAAGGTTGTCACTGAGCTAAAAAGAAAGTACATTTATGTCATCTACCTGGGTATGGCTTTTGCACATCATTTTCCACATAGCCCCAAATCTTCATCATAGCAACCCTGGATGTCTTTGTCCCGTCTGAATCAATTTTCCTTTCCTTCACTTTGAAAATCTACTGAAAAAACCTCCTTTTGAGAAAAAAAAAAAAAGTGTCGGTGCCCTGCAAATAGGGTAATTCTGAAATCTGTAATGTTTTCCATGTACTTAATGCAGGAGAAAGGTAAAGGGTGGATTTTATAATCCCTTGAAACCATGTGTGTATATCATAGGTATAAAATGTATATAAAATTAGAGAGAAAAGGTTGAATTTGGATCTATAGTCATTCAGAGTCAAAGATTAACGATGACAATGTCATCTGGTAATGAGGGGCTAATGGGGCTAAACTTCATCAATTAAATCCTTTCTCTTTTATAGATTCACAGATTATAATGCCAGAAGGGAATACTGTGATAATCCAGTCTGACCTCGTCTTATAACATATACTATCAAACTACCCTGAAATAATTCTTTAACAAGAGCATTTCTTTCAGAAATAAAGCATCCAACCTTGATTTAAAATTGCCGTGGTTGGAAATGCCTGACAAACCTTGATAAATTGTTCGAATGGTTAATTATATCTCTCTGCTAAAAGGGGCACACCTTCTCTCTCCTCTGATTTTTTCTCTCTTCAGGGGGACCTGGAGAAGCGGGGTCTTTGTGTGCTGTGGATGTGATGTGGTGTAGGTCGCCTGGGGATTTCTCATCTTTAAAGAGCACTTACAGGTGATTGAGAGAAGAGAGGGTGAGCTGGAGCCTGCTAAACAGGGTACGGGTGTGTGCCTCACCCTGCGTCCCGGGGGCAGAGGCAGCAGGCGCAGGCTTGGTCAGCGCAGGGGCGCTCCCCGGGGGCATCCCTGCAGCGCTCTGCAGCGCCCGGGATGCGGGTGCTCCCCGGGGGCATCCCTGCAGCGCTCTGCAGCGCCCGGGA